>WUAW01002425.1:20084-31380 GCA_017165845.1 Thaumetopoea pityocampa | reverse complement strand
TACTATCTCGGAAGGAGTAGGAGGAGACAGTAGTAGCTCGGGGCGCCAGGGTCGCTTACCCGTATACTTAAGTCTATTCGCCGGACAGGCTAAAAGACTAAGTACACCTTGACCAAAAATAATATAAAATTCAAAATTAATATATAATTCATAAAATTCATCGAATATATTACAAGCAAATCAGCTCGGAGCCGTTTTTGAGTTTGTATACGCTTATCAGATACATAAATAAACAAAAGCTTTTATATTTTTTATTTTATAGGTAGGTCCTTAATATTATACATATTAAGCGTAATTTAATATGTTAACCTCTAACGTTATTTATAAGCGTCTGATGTGTATTCAGTGTCATTGTAAATATAAGATGGCTGCCGTCACAAAATGGCGGATTACATATCTTTTTACAATGCTCTCAATATGAGTATTGAATGAAAAGGCTCGACTATTTGATACAGTACGCTATAAAAAAAATCCAAATGCAAGATGGCCGCCACCACAAACTGGCAGATTAGATATTATTTTACAATCATCTCATTATGCACTCATTTACGTCACCTGGCATTTTCCGATTTAATTTTACGGTTTCGGTTTGCTAGTCGGACCCACACGTCGTTAGTATGCAGTGCGCATTCTATTTGTGAGACATCCTGTTAGGTTTCCAATACATCTGGCCGGTGTACGCGGGCGGGCGGACCGGTGACTCCGTACGTGCTCGTGGTGACAATGCACGTTGCCTGCATCGGGCTTCTTTTAAAACCATCCGATACGATATCGTTATGTAATTTATTTCCTACGACAAGAAACTTTATACTGGTATATACTTTTATTGCACACCGGTTTAATTTAGCAAAGTTTTTAGTAAAATATCTAATACGTAAATTGCACATAGGGCAGTCTTATCGCTAATTGCAATTTCTTCCAGATAACTTTTGTATGAACGGGACTGAATAAGTCTTACATTCTTATTTTTTACTAGCATTTGCTCGCAGCTCTGCCCGCGTGAATGTCGGTTTTCTGTTATATGGGAAAGCCCGAGACAATCACAGATTTATATAAAAAGCTTTAAAACTACTTTAACTTGATCTCTCGTATCTTAACAGCGTCTACTAAAACAGGGATCAAGCTTTATCTTCAATTCTACTAAACCGGTTTCGATGAAACATGCCGCAGTATTTATGTCGGAATATTACTTTTATGACTGCAATAGCTTAACCAAAATTTACCTGCTGGTTTTTGCGTGAAGCCTGAACAAACAAACAAACATCGACGGATTTGGTTTCAGACGCCGTTAATTAGTCGATCTGAGTAGTTTGCTTTTAAATGTCTTTGATTTTTGAAAATTTGATATTTAACAATTTTATAATAGTATAGACAGATGAGATAAAGTGCAGGAATAAAAAGATATTTATTTGTAAAGAGTATGGTACAAAGCATTGAGTATGATACAAATAAGTGCATATAGACATATTAGACTAGATTATTATTAAAAAATCTATAAGAATAGTTTATATCAAGAAAAAAAACTAACGTAAAATAAATACAGCATAAAAATATATTCCCACATTCATATTTTCTTGTAATGATATTCTTCTTTGGTTCATGAAACGTAGTTCTATATCTATCTAATCAGACACTGATTTAAATTTTAATTATGCCTTCATACTCTTAGGAAAATAAGAGAAAATTACTTATTAAATTTATATATTAAATTCATTAAAATTTACTTTCTGTGCTCTTATATTTAAAACGCCAGTATAACTTTTTGGTATCACATTTTATTTTCTTCGAGATATAAGCAGTTGTATAATAATTAAAATTTATATTTGTTTCAATTGACAATAGTCTCATCTCAAATATTTTTGCCTGTTCGAGGAAAGTGCGAAGAAATGCTTTATAATTACAAAAATAGTTTGGCAGTGGACAAAAAGACGTCACTCAACAACCGACTATCTAAATTCTACTTAAACCCGTGGAGATTAAGAACTAATAATTATATTCA
Source organism: Thaumetopoea pityocampa (assembly GCA_017165845.1). NCBI lineage: Eukaryota > Metazoa > Arthropoda > Insecta > Lepidoptera > Notodontidae > Thaumetopoea > Thaumetopoea pityocampa. The sequence continues at coordinate 29,381 of WUAW01002425.1, read as the reverse complement.
AACTGTTAAAATTTTTAAATAATATTTTAATAATAAGAATTGACAATACCAACATTTTATTAAGAGCTAACAGCCACTGATTAATATTTAATTGTTTGGTTAAGGACCGACATATAATTTAGCTAATTAAAAAGTCTGAAGAAAATAGTTCAAAATTTATACCAAGAAAGTAAGTATAAGTAAAACTTCTTATGTTAGGGAAGCTTAACAACGAAACATTAATTTGCGATAGATTTAATTACTTTAGTGTGTACTTTTGTAAACTGCATATCTTTGTTTCTCTCAAAGAAAGTCGGTACGATAAATTTCGATGTCGGATCGGTAGTAGTATTGTCTGATGTGGAACTGGTTAATGGCGTATACCTGTTTCATGGACCGATGACCGTCCTGTATCATGAGGACACGGACGAGTAGGGTTTTATTCGTGTAAAAGGATGCATAGGCACTTTTTGATGTGAGATGACCATGAATTTATTATCATGAATTCATATTGCTACTATGATGATCATGAATTCAATTCATTAGCGTTTCGTAACCTATTAATATTTTTACCTGTCTGTTCTCAATAATTTCGACTGCGCGCAGTGGTTTGAGCGTCCACTGCGCTGTCGAGTGTTGTGGGTTCAATCCCCACACGGGACAACAACTTTGTGTAAGTAAATCACAAATTGTTATTCTGAGTCTGGGTGTTCTGTGTTCCCGTTATTTGAATGTTTGTAAAGTTCCCGCGACACAGGAATTAATCCTAATGCTAGAGTTGTCTTAAAAAAAATAAAAAATTATAGTCAGTTAATCTCACTAATGGCTCGTTTGGCTATCCACAATCGTGTCTTGGTATCTACACTTTTGTACGGCAGTGAATCGTGGGTATGGTAAAAGAAGAACGTAAGTCGTGTGAATGCGGTGGAAACGGGTTCTTAAAATCAAAGAGAAAATCAAAGATATTTAAAAACAAACTACTCAGATCGACTAATTATGGGCTTCTGAAACCGAATCCGTCGATGTTTGTTTGTTTGTTCGGGCTTTTCGCAAAAACCAGCGTTTAGATATTGGTTAAACTATTACAGTGTTAAAGATACTATTTCGACTTACGTAAAATACTGCAGAATGTTTCATCAAAATCGGTCTAGTAGAATTGAAGATACAGCTTGATCCATGTTTTAGTAGCCACCGTTAAGGTACAAGAGGTCAAGTAAAAGTGGTTCATGGATTTTTATATAAATCTATTTTTATGTTGGGATTTCCCATGTCCCTACATTATACATACAAAAACCGACATTCACGCGGGCGGAGCCGCAGGCAAAAACTAGTATAAGAATAAAATGATTAACGAGGATATTAATGTCATTGTGGTAAAAGCGTGGAGTGTTCGATATCAATTGTTATAATTTCTTACCAGTTCTATTATGAAATACAGAGTTAGTGTAAACAAAGCTCCCCATGCTTTTACCACAATTACATTAATTTTCTCTTTAATAATTTTATTCTTATATTAAGAATTATTTTTTACTGTTTAGTTCGATTAACTATAAAAGCGTGTTTTTAGTTTTTTTTAACTATAATTTATTTAGTGTTATTAATGATAGATCTATAGATAATTACTAATAGAATCATCATTATATAAAGAGTCGTGTAATTTTTGAATCAGTTCTTATAATTTATGCGATGAACTGCATACTTTGAAAGTACCTTTCAGGATTTGTATCATTTGTAAGTTATATTTCTTTGATAATCATTAAAAGGTCAGGGAGTACTTAGTCTTTTAGCCTGTCCGGCGAATAGACTTAAGTATACGGGTAAGCGATCCCGGCCCCGCGAGCTACTACTGTCTCTTCCTAATCCTTCCGAGATAGTAGTATCCTATACCCTATAGTCCTTTTCCTAAATTCCATAATCCCTGCTCAATACATACTCAATACTTCCTACCTCATCCTTTTTCCTTTACTCTCCACTAAATCGTGGGAATGCGATGAGGAACTTTAACCTGTTTGAACCTAATAATATGGCGGCGTCGTGGTTCGCCACCGGACACGTCTCGTTGCCCGCGGGGGCGATATGTGGACTGCTGATAGCCACTGCTACATTAAATAGTCGTAGCATGTGGAAAGAAGTGGTCTCTGCCTACCTCAATGGGAAAGAGTGTATGTATGTATATAATATGTACTATGGTCTCTGCCTATCCTTATGGGATATCGGCGTGATGTATGTATGTATGTATCTATAATCATTAAACAGCAATCTAAATGTTGTAGTTGATCACAATAATTTCCTCACAACTCAAATTGCCGAAGTCAAATTTCGCTAAAGTAACGACCGCAGGGGACCCAGTCCGAAGCCTGTATCTATTGAAACAATTATTTCGCCCAAATATTACATTATATTGCGATGATATACAGTAATTTAATCTCTGTTCCTCCCAAATTGTATGATAGCGGCATTGGAGTTAATAGTTTCGCAAAATGGTTTGTTCCCCAACACACGGAATACATAGATTTATATGCCAATTTGAGATCCAAAATGTCGCCCGCCGCCGCCGAGTATTGCAAGCCCCATGCAAATTGAAAATCAATGAAGCGCTGTGTTCAGTTTAATATGAAAAGCCATTCATCTGCACATCACCATTTTATGCGGGAAAGCTGTGGAGATTTATAAGTTTGAATAATGTAAGGAATATAGTTAGGTCAGGAAGTACTTAGTCTTTTAGCTTGTCCGGCAAATAGACTTAAGTATACGGGTAAGCGACCCCGGCCTCCCGAGCTACTACTGTCTTCTCCTACTCCTTCCGAGAGAGTAGTAAGTATCCTATATCCTATAATGCTTTTCCCAAACTACATATTCTTTGTTCAAAATACACCTTTCCTACTTCACCCCTTTTCCTTTCCTTTCTTTTCCTCGCAGCGCTATAAGGAACCTTAATATTTTTGAAGCTTATAAAAATGGCGGCGTTGTGGTTCTCCATCCGACACGTCTCATTTTCCGCTTGGACAAAAAGTGGGATACGGCTAGCCACTTTGCTCGTAGCAAGTGGAAAGAAGTGGTGCCTATCCCAATTCTGCACCACTACTGAGTACTAGTATCTTGTGTCACGAGGGAGACCGGGGTTCGATTCTCCGCCAGAGAGCCAAGGAAAAAGGCATGACTGTATGTATGTAATATAGTTATAAAGTTTTGGTATGAATTGCATTTATAGAATGACTGAACAACCTTTCTTTTGACGCGAAGAAAATTCTACTGTGAGGGTATCTTGTCAGGCATATGAAATTTTGTCGTGACTTTCATAGACAAATGTGGGGTACTTAGAAATCCCTATCGAATTCCTCTGTGCGTCGCTATTTTGAGCAACTTTTCTTGGGGGCTTTTTGAACATGCCCTTCAGCATTTTAGTGTCCTGGTTGCGCTCACGGCTATATGAACCTTGCAAGACACTACCTCGGACAATGAGAAATGATGGGCAGCAACACATTAAATGATTGTATACTTACTTTTAATGAATCTGAATACAATGAATGAGTGCATTGGTAGTCAAGAGGTACTAAGCATAATCCGCAATCGGAAAGGTCGCGGGTTCAATCTCGGTCCCGTACCACAGGGTTATTTCAAGCTTATGTATGGTCTACACTGTAGACACCAATGTACTCAACAGAGAAGGAAAACTTCATTAGGGAATCCGCATGGCCGCATGGGTGTGTGATGTCTGCCAATCCGCAATAGGCCAGCGTGGTAGACTATGGCATAATCGCCCTAACATGATGAATGACTGCACGGATAGCGCAGTAGTTTAAGTGGTCGCTTTTCCACTGCGCTGTCGAGTGTTGTGGGTTCGGTCCCCACACGGGACAACAACTTAAACCACAAATTGTTGTTCTGAGTCTGAATGTTCTGTGTTTCCGTTATTTGAATGTTTGTAAAGTCCCTGTGACACAGGAATTAATACTAATGCGGGAGGTGTTTAAAAAAAATGATGGTAAGGGGTCTATAATTAATGATGAGGGGTCCGTGCCCCTGTAGTGGGAGGTACGTGTACTGGGGATGATGGCCACGGATGATAATGGCCAGGAAGAAATAATAATAAACCTCTGAAAGTTATTCGCCAGTAGCTGTCGATGTTCTTCGAATCTTGATCACAAGTCATGGCCGTACTGAAAAGGAGCAAACCAAGAGAATATTGAGATGTATCCATAATTGTCTAACCTAAACATTGTTTTCGAATCTACTCATAATCATCAGCATCAGTCTTTGGAAGTCCACTGCTGGACAGTGCCTCCACTTTAAAAAGAAGGAATTTGTTAAAAGCTCCACGCTTGGCAGAAGTCTTGAAGATTGCAGTAATATTTGATCGAATACCAGGATAACGCTGCCGCCCATTACCCCGGCACAGCCCTCAGCTGGTTCTCGCAGCAACCACGGTAGGACATGGAGTGACGCTATTATTATGCCGGCGCTAAATAGCCACTATTAGCTGACTTAAAATATTTACAAATTTTTGAATAATGGTGCTAATTCCGCTGTAACAAAACTAAACTAAATTTAGTCTCTCCCTATCCTTTTCTAACATCGAACGCCAAAAAGAGATAGCAAACATTCATAGCGAGTACCAACCTATATTTCTCTCAAACGGTTCAAAAAAAATGTTGCGTTTTTGCGTATTTTTTGTTCGTATGTTCCGAGATCGAGTCCTATAATAAACCTTTTAATTTTGACGTATCTAACCGAAACTGACGGTACGGAAATTGTAGTTATCTCGTTTTGACGTTTGACATTAGAAAAAGATAGGGCGAGACTAAATTTAGTTAAGATCTCTTACCGCAGAATTAGGACCAATATATGTATATACATATAACCAATTCATAGATGTAAGTTGGAATTTTTGGCGATAGGTAATTCTGGAAAGATAGATAGGATGTACTTGAGATAACACACTTCACACATGTTCCAACATCCAAACTGAATTGAAGATCAAAACGATGAAATTCTAAAATTTAATTTCAATATTCTAAGATGAAAGACCATTCGCTAATGTTGTAGAACTATTATAACTCTTGGCCCTGTTAAACTGATTCAGCCAATACGAATGTAACTTTGAATTTCCGAAGACGAGTTGAACGCCCAATGAAATTCTAAATGGGATTTATGACAGTCGATATCCAGCAAGTCTCGTTTGGCAGTAAGTGAAAATTGCGTAAGTGAATTTTCTTAGTTAAAAAATTTACACAGGGACAATATATCTTCTATACTATATACTACTTCTATATTCTACTTCTATATATTAAAATGTTAAATGACAAATTTTGTAAATAAAAGATAATAAAAAGAAAATAACTACTCAGATCGTCTAATACATCGAATTTCAATGTCAGTCTTCTGCTGTGTATGCTATCTCATTCCCATGTAGGAACTCCAGAAAAAATTACAGATTTATATAAAACGCCTAAAAACCACTTCTACTTGAACTCCCGTATCTTAACGGCGGCTACAAAAACAGGGATCAAGCTGTATATTCAATTTTTTAATTTTGATGAAACATACCGCACTATTTAAGTCTGAATTACTATTCAGACTCTTTAAGATTGTAATATTTTAACTAATATCTATTCTGGTTTTTACGTGAAGTTCGAATAAACAAACAAACAAACATCGACGTATTTGGTTTCAGAAGCTCTTAATTAGTAGATCTGAGTATATTTTTTTAAACATTTTTGATTTACAAAATTTGACATTTAAAAATTTTACAATAGTGTATATACATTATCGTAAGCAAGCCTCGTGTGGTTGTCATTGATGATCAGATATAATTACATGTTTCATCTGCGACAGAGGCTGATGCTCGTCAGTGCCGTCACGTTCGTTTGACACTCGAGGCATGAACGCTGCGGCAATTAGACGCCTATAATTACTATGTTAATTACAGACACCGCGTTTGTTTCTCCTCCCGACATTCCGACAATTTTGTTGTTGTACAAACATAAATTCGCTCCGTCTGAAGTAAACGCTAATTAACAACTACGAGACTGATCACAGGGCAACTATTTATGTCGCAGTCACAAGTCGTGTAATTAACGTTTGTTATTCGCGGAAAGTTAAGAATTCATTATGAACTTGAATTCACCCCCAGACTAAGGGACGTGTTATTACTATTTTGGTACATCCCTTAGCTGGTTCTCTCACAGCATCCAGAGGAAGATTTGGAGTAATGCTCTTATTATTCCGGCGCTACAGAGCAAACTATTTAACTGTATTTAAAAATGATTGAAAACTTTCTTAATACAATAAAAGACGCGAAAGCCTCACAATTTTCACACGATAGTACCGGACCCGTAGCGCGTAGTAGAGGCAATAATACTACGTGAGCCTCTGTCACAATCCCCATTCCATATTCGTCCCCACTATAAAAGCACGGTTTTCTCTTCATCAGGAGGGGGTTAGGTCGTAGTCTACTACGCTGGCCTATTGCGAGCTTATACAATTCACACAGGCATGCGGGCATGCAGATTTCCTCACGAAACTTACATGCCCAAATACATAAAGGCAAATCCATATGTGTATCTATACTATAATAAAATTGTTAAATGTCAAATTTTATAAATCAAAGATATTAAAAAAAACTCAGATCGACTAATTATGGGCTTTTGAAACCTAATCCGTCGATGTTTGTTTGTCTGTTTCTTCGGGCTTGACGCAAAAACCAGTTGGTAGGTTTTGGTTAAACTATTAGTCTTAAAGGTACCTACTATTCCGACTTAAATACTGCGGTCTGTTTCATCGAAATTGGTCCAGTAAAATTGAAGTTATCGTTTGATCCCTGTTTTTGTAGTCACCGTTAAGGTATGAGATTAGTTAGTTTTAAATATCTTTGATTTTTGAAAATTTGACATTTTATAATTTTATAATACTATATACAATAGACAAGAAAATTATAATTAAAGTCTCATTAAAATTATTCTCAATAAATTTTGCGTTAGTTTTCTCCCTTCGGCTACTGCCTTCCTAATTTAATATTCATGTTTTTTCTCAACCTTGTTAGACTATGATTATAAAACCTTTGGGTTTTTTAAATAATTAGTTTTATTTAGATACTGATATAAACTAAAATGAGTTAATATTTCTCCTAATATAATTCGGTAACTTGTTTTTTTGTGGGTTTTAAATGAATAATAAGAGTAATAAAGTTGTGAGCCTGATACAGAAGGCTGTACATGGCTCGCATTGTGGGAAGGTTTTTAGCGAGATGATTATGACCCATGAGGATATTGATATAGTTACATCATCAATTCGAAGGCCGAAGTGTGGCAGAAGTGGCAGTATCGGAAAAGGGAAGATCTTCCGACCAGACGCGTGTTATGTCTGGCGGGGCCTGCCGCAGCCCCGACGGTTGATGTCGGGACGTTGTATATGCGCTAAGTCGTTATTAAACTTCATGCGCGTGATACAGACTTCCATATTATATCGTCACTTTTAGAACCGCGCCATCTGTTGAGGATGTGTGATATGTAGTGAAGTAGATCGCCACAGGTTCTTCGCTCTTGAGCTCTAACCATACCGGCTTGGGTCGTAGACTTTGTTATCGGCGGAACACGATTTTTTTTTTATACATACATACAGTCATGCCTCTTTCCCGTTGGGTAGACAGAGATCACTTTTCTCTACTTGCTACGATCCTGGCATACACCTTTCGCTTCTTCCACTTTTATTTTTTTGATAATAGGTTTTTTTTAAACATCCGCATTAGAATTAAATTCCTGTGTCGCGGGGACTTTGGAAACATTCAAATAACGGGAACACAGAACACTCGGACTCAGAACAATAATTTGTGGATTACACAAAATTGTTGTCCCGTGTGGGGATCGAACCCACAACACTCGACAGCATAGTGGAAAAGCGACCACTTAAACTACTGCGCTATCCGTGCAGTCGTATATCTGAAAATATTAATTTAAAATCTATGTAAAATTTATATTAAATTGATATTATTATAATAATATAATTGCTGTGTGGCGTTGGCTGATAATACCGCCGCTCCGTCGATCGATCGATATGATTTAAAATTCAGTTTGTTGATCGCCGCTAATCATGAGTAATATAATACATCTATACTATTAAAAAAGTGTTAAATGTCAAATTTTCAAAAATCAAAGATATTTAAGGACAAACTATTCAGATCGACTAATTAAGGGCTTCTGAAACCAAATCCGTCGATGTTTATTTGTTTGTTTCTTTGTTCGGACTTCACGCAAAAATGAACAGCTAGATTTTGGTTAAACTATTACAGTGATATGCTATTCTGACTTAAATAATGCGGCATGCTTCATCAAAATCGGTCAAGTAAAATTAAATATACAGCTTGATCCCTATTTTAGTAGCCACCGTTAAGGTACGAGAGATCAAGTAAAAGTGCTATTATGCTTTCTACTATTATTAAAACCGACATTCCCGCGGGTGGAGCCGCGGGTAAAATCTAGTATATAATAATCTAATATTGGTACATTGGTGGTGTAATGGTATCAGACACGGCTTGCGATCGAAAGGCCGTAGGTTCGATCCCGGCCCCGTACCACTGAGTTATTTCTAATTCATGTACGGTCTGTTCTACATTTTAGACATCAATATATTTAACGGAAAAGGAAGAATTCGTGAGGAAATCTGCATACCCACATGGGTGTGTGAAGTCTGAAAACGCGCACTAGGCTAGCACGGTAGACTATGGCCTAATCCCCCTCCTGACTAGGGGAGATCCGTGCCCCTATAGTGGGGACGAATGTGAAATGGGGATGATGGTGAATATACAACAGTCTGTGTGGCGCCGGCATAATAATAGCGTCACTCCACCTTACCCTGGATGTTTTGAGAACCAGCTAAGGGATGTACCAGAATAATGGCCGGCAGCGTTATTCAATCAAAATCTACTGCGATCTGCAAGAAACCTGCCAAGCGTGGCTGTTATGGTAAATTCCTACTTTGAGGAGGCTCATGTCAGCAATGAACTTTCACGGTTGGATAATGATAATTAGTTTGAAGACTTTAATGCTACTTATGTCATATAATGTCATGAAAAAACTCTTGGCAGTACTTTGATGAAGAACCTCGGATTATTAGACACTAACTAATGTTTATTCTGCTACCAAATAATAATTCTGCTGTGTTCAGGTCAGATGGTAACAGTAATGATGTACGAATATGAATGATTTCAATAGTCGATTTATTTATTTAATTATGATACACACAACAGATCATAAAATCCCTCAGTGCCTGAAAACTAAGGTGTACAACCAATGTGTGTTACCAGTGATGACTTACGGCTCT
>WUAW01002421.1:3256-14864 GCA_017165845.1 Thaumetopoea pityocampa | reverse complement strand
ATTAAACACAAAATAAAATTTTAACTTTTTTGCAATTATGTCATTATTCTATTGGATGAGCGATATATTATCTATGAGTAGATAAAGGATTTTAATAATAAAGTAATGAAAAAATTCACAAAACAACTTAAGAAGATTGTTTTAATTAAAATAATCTTCTTGTTTTCTAAAGAAATATATTTTAATTGAATTATTTCTTTTCCGGTATGTAGTAAATGATTAAAACATTATGGATCATTTTTATTAACTATATTCAAATCATATCTTTATCAGTTCATATCATCTTATCCCCGCCCTCCTAGCCCATTGGACGACGACGCTCTTGGCTTAAAGCATAATGTGATTTACTAGTTGTTGCCCACGACTCCGCCCGCGTGAATCCCGAAACAATCATAGATTTATATAAAAAGCCATAGAACCACTTGTATAATACTTGAGCTGTCGTACTTTAATGGCGGCTACTAAAACAGATATAAGCTGTTTCTTCAATTCTACTGGACTGATTTTGATGAACTATGCCCCAGTAATTAAGTTGGAATAGACCTTTAAGCCTGAAACAGTTTGACTAAAATTCACCCACTGGTTTTTGCGGAAAGCTCAACCAAACAAATAAATAAATAAACAAACATCGACGAATTCGGTTTCAGAAGCCCTTAATTATTATAGTTGATCAGAGTAGTCTTTTTAATTTCTTTAATTAAAAAAAAAAATACATAATCTATTCTATTATAAAGTTGTTAAATGTAATATTTTCAAAAATCAAAAATATTTAAAAACAAACTACACAGATCGACTAATTTAGGGCTTCTGAAACCAAATCCGTCGATGTTTGTTTGTTTGTTTGTTCGAGCTTCACGCAAAAACCAGCCGGTAGATTTTGGTTAAGCTATAACAGTCTTAAAGGTACTGTTCCGACTTGCTCCCTGTTTTAGTAGCCGCCGCTAATGTACGAGAGGTCAAGTAAAAGTGGTTACAATTTTTCATATAAATCTATGATTGTGTCGGGTTCACGTGGCGGAGCCACGGGCAAAAGCTAGTTATATTACAAAATGCTTCAAGACTTTAAAAATGTGAATAAAGAAATATTCCCTAAATCTAAATTAAAAACTTACTTCTTACATCTGTATTTCAATATAAATTCTCGCCTTCCAAATTGTATCTTCCTATTTAAGAGGTTGCCTGGAAGAGATTGCGTCTTCGCGATAAGGCCGCCTTTGTACACATTTTTTTTTTGTATATACTGTGATAATTGTTTATTCCATGTAAATGTGTGTGCAATAAAGTATATTCTATTCTATTCTATCTTCCGTATTCGACATATGCGAAAATGATACAGTGTCTGTTAGTTTATGTAACTGCGGTCTATTGGCGTTAAGTGATGTATTTTGATTGAATAATGAATAAATAATAAGATACTTGTTTCAATAAGGCCAAGTTCGTAGCACCCTTAATCGACGAAAATGTATGAAAAGATGTACGGATGTGGATGAGGCGAGAGAGAGGTGTGTCAGAATAGTAGTATGCGGTGGACTGTAATTATGGTCTCTGCCTACCCTTACCGGCGTGAGTGTATTTATGTATGTAAAAAGATACTATACAAAAAATAAAATATACAATGAAACAAAGTTGTTATAATTTTAAATATTTGAGATATCTTTAAATATCATAGTTTACATCTGCTTACAGCGCTAATCTTGACTAAACTCGTTCTGTGTGATATTAAATTAACTGTAATGAATGTACAACACGGCACCGAACCCACTACAAGCGTATTATTCTCTCGGAATGGGACACAACCGCTATTCGACTGAATGTAGGTGATAATATACGCGTCGATAACTATCGATTGTGAGAATTGTGATTAAGTCAGGGAGTAAGCGGCCTCGGACTCCCGAGCTACTGCTGTCTCTTCCTACTCCTTCCGAGATAGTAGTATCCTATATCCTATAGTCCTTTTCCCAAATTCCATATTCCTTGCTAAATACACCTTTCCTACCTCACCCTCTTTCCTTTCCTTCCTTTTCGTGGTAACGCAATGTGGAACTTTAACGCTATTGATTTTTATTAAAATGGCGGCGTCGTGGTTCGCCACCCGACATGTCTAATTTCAGGCAAAAAGTGAGCTATGGATAGCCATTTTGCTCATAGCAATTGGAAAGAAGTGGTCTCTGTCTACTTCGGTAGTGGTCAGTATCCCCGCCTGTCACGCGGAAGATCGATGTTCGATTCCCCGCCGGAGAGTCAGGGAAAAAGGCGTGATTGTATATACTATATATGTATGTATCATCATCAGCTCGTGGAAGTCCACTAACGGACTTGGCCTCCTCTTTAAAATGAAGGGTTTTGCCTTAATGTCTACGCTTGGCAGGCGTCTTGAAGGTCACAGTAGATTTTGATTTAATAATAAGACAACGCTGCCGCCCATATTAACATCCCTTAGCCGGTTCTCACAGCTTCCACGGGAATTATGCCGGCGCCACGCGGCTACTGTTTATTGTATTGTATTGTATTGTAATTTCGACTCAAAAAATGTATTGCAAATTTTAAAACACCGCTAAAATTGCAAGAATGTAATAAATACCTCATTGATGAGCGAATTTTGAATTTAAAATACTAATTAGATTGATAAGCAACTATATTAGATGTAAATCTTTCGTGAAAATCAGCAAAATGGCGACTATATGCGTGCCAGCACCGTTAGAGTGCCGCAGATCTTATCAGGTGATATCGCGGGGTCGCCGACACGACAACGGCGCGGGACGACGCCGTGACGGCGGACAACCGACACGATAGCTGTAATAAGGTAGGAACGGGAAATGCAACGGGCTTCGTAATAACTGAGCACCTCACATCAGTACGCGGGCAAGTAAACTCTTAAAAATTCAAATATATGTATATATCTTTATCTCCCTATCTTTTTCTAATGTCAAACGCCAAAACGAGATAGCTACAATTTAGGTGCTGTCAGTTTCATTTAGAAACGATTTAGACGCAATCTCGGAACATACGGACTAAAGATACGCAAAAACGCAACATTTTTTTGAACCGTTTGACGGAAACGTAGGTCGGTACTCGCTATAAATGTTTTGCTATCTCGTTTTGGCGTTTGACATTAAAAAAAGATAGGGAGGGAGTAAATTTAGATAAGTTCTGTTATAACAAAATCAACACCAGTGATTATTATACTGATATGTAAAATACTATATTTAATTTAAATAATATATAATATTATAATATATAATATAATAAATAATATATAATATTTAATATACTTTCTAAACTAAAGTTCTTTGACATAAGACGACCAATTAGTACAGTGACCCTGCTTCCTGTGCTAATGAGTCCCGAATTCGAAACCTGGTAGGGACATATGTTATTTTGTGTGATGAGCACAAATGTTTGTATCCGAGTCATGGACGAATTTATCTATTTATGTATTGTATTTATCTATATAAATATGTATATCGCTGTTTAGTACCCAAGGTACAGGGAATCCTATTTCGGAACTAGATCAATGTGTATGAAAATATCCAAATTATTATTATTAGTTATGTATCAAACATTTTAACTAAAATCCAAAGTTTATTATAAAGCTACACTTAAAAACAGTTTCTTTTAAAAGGTAATTTATTATTATTATTATCATACAATTATTATACAGTATTATGCCCTAAGATCTTAAAGAGCGACTGAAAAAATTCCTTAAATCTAAATTAGAAACCGTATGTTCCTATGGTCCACGATCGTGTCTAAATGAAACTGATAGCACCTAAATTGTAGCTATCTCATTTTGGCGTTTCACATTAGAAAAAGATAGGAAAGTTCTGTTACCGTACAATTACCACAAATGTATTTTGGATGAATAAATAACATTTACGGGTTTTGCCGGGTTCGACCCGGTCCCGTACCGCTGAGTTATTTCTAATTCATGTACGGACGGACTACCTTATAAACACCAAGGCACTCAATGGAGAAGGAAAACTACTCCGATGAGTACCGGCCTAGGCCAACGCGGTGGACTATGGCGTAATTCTCCTCCTGATATGGAAGGTAAAATAAAATATATTTCATGACTAGAATAATTTAAAATACAATTCAAGTGAGCTGATTAGTGGCGCTGGAGACGCGATATCGTAATCGCACTGCGCGCACACCGATGGGTGAGCGCGCAGTGTGATTACGCTGCACCCTATCAGGGCATCAACGACGGCTGACCAATAGCAATTGGAGATACGAAGAATTTCACTAGGGTACAGCTTACATTACATTAACCCTGACTAAAACCAATATCTATTTGAAGCCTTGCCCATCACCATCCAAAAAATATGTCTGTATATCTTCAGGGGAGTATGTGGTGACCGGAGTAATATTTCTTTTGAAAAGGCATTTTTCTTATATAGGCTTTATATAAAGGTAGTATATAACATACCAGCATGTTGCCACACCGCGTCACGTCGACGTTTAACCCGACCATTATTTACCGGCTGTAATGCCGACTACTGACTAACGTACAACCTCGTCAAGAGAACTTGTTGAACGCGATTCAACTTCGATTTATGGATAGCGCCATCTAGTTCAGATTTTGGTTTATGCATACAATAGAACAGGTTTGTGCATAGAAATATTGAGATCGAGTGAGAGAATAATTTTTCTAGCATTATTCCAACCTGATTGATTGATGATGATGATGTAAGGTGGGTTCAGGACCACCAATGGCTATCTGATCCCGTTTTCGTAACACCGCGCAGTCCTACTAGCTCGGTGTCGTTGAAACACCAGTCCAAGAAACACACTCATTTTCGTGTATTCTGAAACAATGATAAAAATATGAGAATGTAGCGTGTTCGCCTGGACAGGATAGGAGCAAATACCTACCGACAAAAAAGGTCTTATTTCATTTAACCTTCCAATACATTTATTAATGCGCCCGTAAAGGTGTGCGCACAATAAACTAGGCGGCACCGCGCGCTATCTCGCGCTATCTGAGTTAGAAATATATCGCGCGTCGCGTCTAACGCAAGGTCCGCCATTTACGCGTAGGGTTGCCAGGTCAGGCTAGCACCATATTTCGTGGGAATCCGCGATTTACTATAAATTAAAACACGCTGATATGTGTATATTATAGTCGTGATAGGACGTGGCATATTTTGTACAGATAAATTAATGTTGTAATCAACTGGTTTCATTTGAATGTGTTTTGTTTTGGTAAATCGTTCATTATCATTATGAACCCGTAAATATCTATACTGGAAATGAACCTCTTCCTTAAAAAGGAGAGCTTTGTCATAATCGCCACACTTAATAGGATATCGCTGCTACCCATTAGCCTGGTACATGCCTCAGCTAGTTCTCACAGCACCCGCGCGAGGAGATGGATTGACGTTATTATTATTGCGACGCCACACAGTATTATCATCATCCTTGTTCGTACCAACTGCTGGGGCACGGGCCTCCACTGATCAGGAGAAGGATTAAGCCGTAGTCTACCACCTTGCCTTAGTACAGGTTGATAGACTTCACACACTCATGACGGGAATGTATTTTGCCTTACGAAGATTTTCTTCTGCGTTGTGTACATTTTATCTATAAACTAAGCCGTACATGAATAAGAAATAATTCAGGGGTACGGAACTGAAATCAAATCTACGCTCTTTTCATAGCAAGTCGGGTCTGGCACCACTAGACCACCAATGTACTTACTTTAACATTATTCCAACCTAAGTCAAGGTCTGCAGTTACGACTACTATCATTAAAACACCATCCAAAACCCACTGTTTTATGTTCTTTCTGATACACGAAGTGCCATGGAAACGCTAATCTTTTTTTAACGCCCTCCAATATTAGTGACTAATTTAGATGCTAATTTAGATAGTTTAAGTATCTTGCTTGTTGTTTATTCAAAATTTTAATTTGGAATTAAAAATACGAATAAAAACCGGCACACGTGTAAATTCGTGGCATTTTTACAATTATTAACTAATAATATTTTTAACATGTTTAGCAAAATCAGCATGTTGGGACTCCTCATTTGGCGGAAAGGATGTCCCACCTTAAATCCCATAGCAACTGCCCGGGACCTTATCAAACGACATGTGTGACGAAGATCAACACAAAGCATATGGGAACTCTAACGACAGACCATCGTCGCTTAGGAACGTATATTACATAACACAATAAAATATCATTGAATGCATGCCCAAGATGATACAGGTTATAGTTTCTTCTAGAAGAGGCTATACTCATACTCAGCATTATTCTTTTACTTTTTAAATAATTTCAAGTTAATTGGTACCTAAAAAAATATTCATAGTCTTTATGGCCATAAAAATTATATGAACGGAAATATGTTCTCATTTTAAAGGCGATTATAAGAAATTGGCTAATATTGACTGAAGCCATAGGTCAGGTCAGCTTCATCTCCATCAAAAATATAATAGTTGTGATGGTGATGTTGATAATGATGATAGCCCATATAGGTTTCAACACTGTAAGCATTTATCACTATCATCTGCAATCCATATTTGTCTATACTACAATGACACAGACCTCCCCTATTTAGGACAGGAATTAGGCCGTAGTCTACCACGCTACCCTAGTGCGGGTTAGTACTGTAAGCATTATATGTATAGCCAAAATGGCATCTATTCAATAGATTTTATGTGATGCTTAAAACTTCAAAGTAACGATTTTATTAATGAATATTTACTATGATATAGTTTAATCGCATATGTGCTCATTTTTATACACTATAAAAAATTGTTGATATTTTGATCAATAAATACAAGGATTTTTCGTATTTCATTCAATGTTATGACATTTCATCTTGTGACAGTTTTATAGTAAATTACGCTTTTAGACCATATATTTCACAGACTGTTTAGACCAGGAGTGCTACTATAGCTTAAACGTATTCGTATGCAATAGGCAAGAAACTTACCATCATCTAAATAGGTCATAATAAATAAACTATTTCTAAATAAATGTTCGATAATCGCAATAACTTGACGTTGGCAACACAGTGCGGTGCGTATGCGCAACCTTCGATGACCTGTTATAAACACAAATGTATAATGCTAAACCGATCTTATCCGGTATCCCAATACGTACTTTATTCTCTACGGCGTAAAATTGAATTTTGTATAGCATTTTTTCGACGATTGAAAGTTTTTTGCATGTATTTGTGGATTTATCGTCGCGTTTCATTGCAAGTACGTGCGATCACAGCCTCTATCGAGCCTGCTTACAATATTAAGATTAACTGTTATGGAGATCTTTGACTTTACATGTGAGAGGAAGATTGCTTTTAACTGAACATCGTTTTTGAAACCTATATGGTAATCAACCATATTTCCTTTAGTTTAATTACCTATGTGAAATTTCAAGACACTTCACTTACATTATCATCCTAAGACAGTCTATAATAAAGAAAGAAAACGCATCTACTAGTATTCAGACAAGCACAACAAATAGAATTAATGAAAAAAAGAAACAAATATAATACACAAAATAAAAATACAGAAAATTCCATTAATTTACAGTCGCAATATCTTAATTATTATCCGACTGCGCCAGAAAGAGGGTTATGTTTTTCGAGTGTACGTATGTATGTATATTCTGATAGGATTCTACTGTCGATCATTGACTGATTTGACTGATTAATTACCGCACTAGAATTACGTGTCGGCAATTGTTCTTGGACAACTAGAACCTATAACCGTTTAGAAGAAAGGTCTTGGTAACTGGCAAGAACGTAAAAATACAGCACCCCACCTCTGATTGATAAGCCAATTAGAATTGCTAGTAAAAGTTATAGGCGTAAAGTCAAAAATCTTTCAATTTGGCGCTTTGTCTGGAAAGTTTATAACTATCAGTATTTGGCTTGATGATGATGAAGATGGATTGTTTTTGGTTAGTATCCCCACTTTTTACAGTGGAGGGCTTTATCCAGTCGTGGACTTCAACATAGTAAATAAATAAAATAAAGTACTTAAAAATATGATTAAATTTAATTTAACCAAGGTCCGATGAGCCACTGTTTTCTAAATAAGGGCGGCCGCAAACGCAAATCTAATCTGACGTTAGCCATAAAGGTAGTATTATATGGGGTGTACACGCGAAGCGCTGATCTCGGGTTCGATACCGGCTGAGTCCATTTTGATGTTGCTCTAAGTGGTTAATAGAGCGTATAGCCGAGTATGGTTAACAATAAGATCGATAATATTATCAAGATTATGAATGTGTGTAGGTGTGTCACATATTCACATTTTACGACTGATTGGTTCAGCGGCAGTAACTCTACTTTCTGTGCCAATTAGTCCTGGGTTCGAATACTGATAGGCACAAACTTTGTATGATGAGCAAAAATGTTTGTACCCGAATCGTGAATGTTAGTATTTAACTATATAAGTAAATATATCGTTGACTATAGTATTATTGGGGCTAGATCAATGGGTGTGAAATGTATCCGCAATATTATTAATGTTTATTATAAAATTGTTAAATGTCAAATTTTGTAAATTAAAGTTATTTAAAAAAATACTCATATCGACTAATTAAGGGCTTTTGAAACCAAATCCGTCGATGTTTGTTTCTTTGTTTATTCGAGCTTCACACAAAAACCAGCAGGTAGATTTTGGTTAAACTGTTACAGTCTTAAAGGTACTATTCCGACTTAAATTCTGCGGCAGGTTTTATCAAAATCCATCCAGTATAATTAAAAATACAGCTTGATCCCTGTTTTAGTAGTTAAGATATGAGAGCTCAAGTAAAAGTGGCTTTTACTTTTTATATAAATCTGTGATTGTTTCGGGATTTCCCATGTACCAGAAAACCAACATTCACGCGGGCGGAGCTTTGGGTAAAAGCTATAAAAGTATTATTATAATATCAAACTAGAAGTATTTCTAATAAACGATCAGAGGTATTTTGAGATCTAGTTTCCAAATAAAATGACTGATGAATACCACTTTCTGCACCTTTTAAGGTACGGAAATAAACCGAAGTAATACTTACGTCAAATATATAGGGCTTGCTACCACTTGACTAAAACGACTCGAAGTCCTTGCGCTGTCCTGGAAACACACACCACTAGCTCACCAGCCAATGAAGTAGTCGGGAATCTAATGACACACTGACTCGTTTCATTCGGTTAGATTATTAGATTATTAAATAGAGACATTCTCCATAAAATATTATAATATATTTCATTTCTCTCTAATATTAACGGTGTTCTTTGCAGCATATTGCTAGTGCTCAACATTCTGATGTTATATCTAAGAAACCAACAAATGTACATTCATGGCTAACGCATGTTCAATAGTTCAACAATTATCCATTTGAGGAGGAAACTCAGGTCCAGTGGTGGACTTTTACGGGCTGGTGATGATGATGAAGTTATCGAATCGGTGATTATTGCAGGGGATGGATTTTGATAGATTCCCTAGTGATTAATCATACATAGCCTTATCCATTTTAATTGACCTCCTGCCAATTTCAAAACAATCGGTTCAAATATGAGGTGAAGGAGTAACAAAGAGAAAACAGGCAAACGTACTTTCACATTCATTATACTAGTATGGCGTGCGGATAATCTCAAATCTAATCATTACCATCACTTCTCGATTCTATTGCATCACACAGGTTCGATTCCCGCGCCGACTAACCTGTTTATCAGCCGATCGCGGTAGTAAACACATTACTCTAATGATACTGTTGTGACATCCTGACCCGTGATGCTGTAAATGTTAGCGCATTCTTGTATTCATTGTACAGTCGCGAAATAAGACGATACTTTTAAAAACACGAAATTGAATGAGCCGGTCATTATCTTGTACCCTAATTCAGACACTTAATAAAATAATTAGGATATTGTGATTGTAGTAAACCAATTCTGTAGCACCAATTTTACTGTGTGGCGCCGGAATAATAATAGCGTCACTGATGGAGTGACGCTATTATTTACTTTCCGTGGATGCTGTGGGAACCTGCTAAGCGACGTACCAAGACATTGGGCAGCAGCGTTATCATGTTATTTGGCCAAAATCTACTGCGATCTCCAAGACAGTGCCAAGCTTGGAAATTATGGCAAACTCTCCTTTTTATGAAGAAGGCTCATGTCCAGCCGTGGATTCCCACGGGTCGGTGTTGATGATGAAGATGATGAAACCAATACATTCTGCATATTTTAATTTTTTATTGTATTTGCTTTCTTATTATTATGTTTAGCAAATAAATATGTTTTCTTTCTTTCTTTCTTTCTATTCCACCCACTGATGAGCTGTACCTATATTATTACCTCTGCTTAGTTTATGATTTTGTGTGTAAAAGTAAGTGTGTAATATAATTAACACAATATTTAGTCGGATGTTTCCCATTAACTCTCAAATAACCTGACAGTTACTAGAGTTTGAACTCCTTCATTGTTTGAGACCAACTGGCGCACGTATCGAAAGTACGTGAGCGGAGTCCGCTAATTTAATTTTTTAAACCACGTACGGATTATAACACTTTTCCTGTGCATTCGTGCATACTAAGCACTCCTATGCTAACTGGCCTACCAGACAAGCTGCAAAATAACCCATCCAACTTGCAAACCCATCAACACGATGTACCAGTTATATATCACGCAAGACAACGATCTTACCCTTGTTATTTTGCCTCCCATTTTTAACCTTAACTTAGCCCAGAACTTTATTCCAAGGCTCAACAGCTTTTCACGACAGCTATTTTTAAACCATCCCTGCGAGGTGTCCACTTCAGGCCAGTTAGTTCTCGTTACCATATAGGACAAGTGGTCTAATGATGCTCATGTACTTAAACCTATTCCTTTAATTTTGGATGTATCTTGGAATATTATAACACTCCAGAGACATCTCGACATTTATGCTGATTTAAGCCTTTATGATGACAATATAAAAACATTATCTAAGTATTAAGTTTATTAAAAAGTATACTATATTATATATTAAATTATGGGTAGGGAAGTGGAGAACATAAGAAAGAAAGAAAGAAAACACATTTATTCAGGACAAGCACAACAATTGGAATTAACAAAAGAAGAAAGCAAATAAAATATACAAAAATGCAAATAATAAATGAATAAAAAAACAAAAATATGCAAAGTGTATTGGAAATATATTGTGTATTGTAAAGTGTATTGGTACAATCGCAATGTCCTAATTATTGTATTACGTGCCGGTCCGAAGAAGCCTCGTCTCAGCTCGCTCCCGCAATACAGGTGGACCAAAGCCCCGGGTGCCGCAGCGCCGGTAATTATTTGACGCTAATAGTTTTCTTTTTGTTGCTTTTTTATCTGTAAACAAGTTTAAAAATTGTGACGTTAAGAAAAATTTTGCCATGTATATTTTTTAAATAGAAGTCATGCAAATAATATTATACTTAATTTATCATTATAATCAGCCCATAGAAATCCACTAAAAAGCTATTAGCCATAATCTTTACACTTTGCAGATATCTTGAAGATCGCACTAAATTAATATAATTGTATAACGGGATAACGCGTCTGCCCATTATCCTGGTTGCATCCCTTGGCTAGATCTCTCTATTCTAGTATTCTGTTATATTGTGGTTGTTACCCATAAAAGTACT
>WUAW01002420.1:8533-22465 GCA_017165845.1 Thaumetopoea pityocampa | reverse complement strand
GTCCTTTTCTCGCCAATAAGCCGTGGGTACGCAATGAGGAATTTTAACATTTTTGAACCTTATAAAATGGCGGCCTCGTGGTTCGGCGCCCGACACGTCTTATTTCCTGCTAGGGCGAAAAGTGGGCTACGGATACTCATTTAGCTACATTAAACGAGTTTAACAAGTGGAAAGAAGTGGTCTCTGCCTATACAAATTCTTTGGTAGTATAATAGTCAGTATCCCCACCTGTCATGTGGGAGACCGGGGTTCGATCCCCGCCGGAGAACCAGCGTAAAAGGTGTGACTATATATACGTATGTATGTTGTATTAAATAAAAATGTACAGAAAAGTTTGGGCGCGCGCCGCGTTGGCTCGGCTGCCGTTTTCCTGTTTACCTGCGCCTGCGCAGCCGCGTTGTAGGTCGAGAGCGCGCACGTCGCGTTGCGCAACCGCGCCACCGCACCCCTCTGGTCTCGACGTTACGACTTGTTTATAAATTTAATTTGATGTTTTGGAAATATAGTCAATTACTTTTGGCAATTCAACTTGGTATATATGTATATTCAATATTATTATTATTAATAATAATAATATTCTGGACATTAACACACATTGATCTAGTCTCAAACTAGGATTCACCGTGTCTTGTGTACTGGACAACAATATACATAATAATATACATAATTACAATACATAAATAAATAAGTACGTCCATGACTTGGATACAAATATTTGCGTTCACAAAGATTGTTCCTACTAGGATTCGAATCCGGGACTCATTAGCACAGAAATTGGGATCATCACCTATTGCACCAATCAGTTGTCATATAATAATTTTAACATAACTTTGATAACTTTTGTAGTCAATATTTTCTCACTACTTTATTATGTTCAAGAAGAGCCCCCCAGCCAAGTTGACTTTCTACAATCGTTAACGTTAATAGAAACGAAAAAAAAATGTATTGGATTGACATACATCGATTAATCAATCAATTCATCAATTAAACTATTCGATAAGTCACGGGACTTGACTTTGATTCTGAAACTAATAATTATGGAGTACATTTAATAACAACCTCAGCCGTAACTCCGTTAAGGCTATTCGAATAGTTTTATCTCAATATTGTCTCTATGTGGTTTCTATATGGTCTCCGATGTTTTGGTATGTTCGCGCACGCGTCCGGTAACCATGAATACCGGCGCATTGCGCACGCGCCACTGACAAACCAACAAACAAACAGAGCGACACTGCAAACATCCACGCGCGCACATTGTTGTCGGATCTGTGTCGGCTCCTGTCACTTCCTCTGCCTGCTGTTACGACAAACCTACTACAAAGTGGTATCCGATTCGTGCGGGTAGTTTTTTAAATAGTATAGTATGGTATTATAGTGTGGCACATGTGACATTTTTAGAATGATTTTATCGGTTGAAGGACGGTGACCTCTCAACATTTGTCGGCTTAGGGTGCTCATTGGTATAAATATAAATTGGTACGAATGATTAATTTTTAGTCAATTTCATTGCATTGTACGTATATTTGGCTAAATAAAGTTAATAATTCACGTAGTTTAAAATTCGAATGTTTAATTTCTTGTCAAATATTATTATTTTTCTGTATATTTAACTAAATGAGATATAAATATTTTTATTTAGTCACATCGCGAGGTATGAAGTATAAATAGAAACAATAATTCATATAGTTCAAAATTAGAATGTTTAATTTCTTCTTTATTTAGTTAATATAGAGATAAATATTTTTATTTTTGTTATATTACGAGGCATGAAATATAAATAGAAATAATAATTCATACAGTTCTAAATTCGAATGTTTAATTTCTTGTATAGTTTTTTAATAGAGAGATATTTTTTTAGTTCACATCGTGAGGCGAGGCGCGCGCCGCCCGTCGCGACAATCGGCGACCGGTTCACGCTTACCACGAGAATTTTGCCGACATTGACACAGTTATCGGTTACGTAACAGCACTGTGATGTTTGCAGCGTAGAAAATCTGTATACCTCTGTGTTGTATTTGTGTTCTTGTTCCGTAGAAATATTCGGGTCTCGTTTGTAGTAAAGCGCCCATCTAAAGTGTTTATATTGGTAAGCGATTCAATAATCGCTAAATAATAAATAAATAATAACCAATTATACGCAATATTGTCAATACAATATTGCGTATAATTGGTTTCGTCTCGTGTCGGCAATGTGTTATTGAAGTTATTATATTTACTTATTTTTTTCAGATTTGTCCGTAAGTATCTGTGGAGTCGCCATGAGTGATCGATTGAGGAATGGCATGATAAGGGATCGGTGTAAGTTGAAGTGTGAAGTGGTGGCAAGGATCGAGGAAGGAATACTCTAACTGTTTAGTCATTTAGGGAAGGTGAGTGAGATTTGAAAGAAGATACAAATGTATGTGGGTGGAAATATCAGAAGAGGGTGCCCAGGAGAACCTATCTTAATCAAATCAACAACTTGTTTCAAAAAGGTCAGGTTGGTAGCAACCTTAATCGATAAATATGTATGAAAAGATGTATGAATATAGATGAGATGAGAGAGGTGTTTCAGGATCGTAATATGTGGCGAATTGTGGTATCTGCCTACCTTTAAGGGATACCGGCGTGAGTATATGTAATGTATTTTCTATTATAAAATGTTCTCTTTTATAATCTAAATATAGAGAATAAGAATATTTCTTTATTCTTTATTGTACCTACAAAACAAACTACAAAAAAAGGTAAAGTGAAGGCGATTTACAAAGGCGAGCTTAACTCAAAATTGATTTCTCCAACAGCAAACCTTCGATTGAAAACATCGTATAAATTATTGAGAAAATATTGAGTATTCGACCTCTCAATTTTGTCTATGGCAACTATCTTAAGCGTTAAATTTATTGGAAGCGTTTGTTCAAGTATGATTTTTTTCAAGTTTTTCCTTTTAAAGGTAAGGCGAAAGGATCTAAGCCCATACAGCCTTGTCTGTAGTAGTTATTCTCATAAGTCAATAAAATGCTGATGTATCTCATTTTATTGTTCCTTGGGAGTTTTGTCGTCAATCCGACGATTACCACATTGACTGAGCAGGAGTTTCTGCAGACTATATTGAACAAATACGGTCACTTTGCTATGGTAGTCACAGTTTTATTCCAATATTACAATATTGTTTAACATTATTGACGATTAATACACGAAATAATACCAATTTCATATATTAAACAACACTTAACATATAAAGTTTCATATATATTATAAAACTTCAAGTGACGCTTCACTCGGGTTGCCGCCAAAACTGTTCAAGCATGACATTTGGCATGACCTGTATAAGCGGATATAGGCGTACACAGACAATATACAACAAGTAAATAATAGGTATACAACGTTTACATAACAAATACACTATAAAATAAAGTTAATAAAACACGTTAATCGTTTGTTGTGAACATATCACAATAAAGGTTTTATCGACAAAATATGTCTGCATCCCACGGAATATAATTAAAACTGGTTTCTGAAGTACGTTTTTTAGGTATAGTGGGGAAAAATTTAGTACGGCAGAAGATTGTAAAACGCCACAGTTTTGCGTTACGCCCGTGTGTATGAGTGAATATATATGATACGGTTTGTAAATATGTGCTTAATTCTACGTAGGTATAGGTTGTACAAGGAGTTCAGATCGCTGGACGGTAAGACCCCAACTAAGTGCAAGGATTTATCTTGTTGTCTTAAGAAGAACAAAAACTGGACTAAAACACAACGAAAATAGATATAGTATATCTATAAATCAAAACGTAAATAGCAATTCAAATATGCTATGATTATAAAAAACATATATTGATATGTCTTCGTATTAGGGGATAAGTTTTAAGTTTAGATGTAGGCAATGGTGCTATTTCTGCTGTAACAGAACTAATTTAGTCTCTCCCCATCTTTTTCTAATGTCAAACGCCAAAACGAGATAGCAAACATAACGTATAGACACCAATAGGCAACACGTTGAAATGTTGACGTATACTGGTGGTAGAACAGATTCTATCATATGAGTTTCCTTCTTAAAAAAGGAGGTTTATGTCTTAATCTCAACACTTGGTGGGTGTATTGGAGTTCGCAGAAGATCTTGATTGAATAATGATAATGAGTGTGACGTTGCTGCCCATCATTCTGGTACATCTCTTAGACGGTTCTCACAGCATGCGCGTGAAGATTTGTAGTTATTCTTTTATTATGCCAACCCCGCAGCAAAGGTTTATTAACTCCTAATTTCTTTTGCAACCCGAATTTCTGTGGAACACGCGCCCCCTACCGAACTGGCAACCAACCACCCGTGAACCGTTCAAGGTGAAGGCACGCGAGTTTATTATGCGATTTCTCAGAATCATCTCAACGGTGGAAATTCTGTTGTAACAGAACTTAACTAAATTTAGACTCTCCCTATCTTTTTTTAATGTCAAACGTCAAAACGAGATAGCCACAGTTTTGGGGCTGTCAGTTTCGTTTAGAGACGTCCAAATTAAAAGTTTTGAACGCGACTGCGGAACATACCGTCTAAAAATATGCAAAAAACGCAACATTTTTTTTGAATCGTTTAACAGAAATGTAGGTTGGTACTCGCTAAAAATGTTTGCTATCTTGTTTTGGTGTTTGCCATTAGAACAAAATAGGGGGAGACTAAATTTAGTTTAGTTCTGTTACAGCAGAATTACCATCAATAATTATTATTTGTGTTGTATTTATATTAATCAAATAATATGTGTTAGTAATGAGATAATCTTCAGGAGGACTACAGTCGCCGACGTGGCTCAAAGGACTTTAAATCTGAAATGGCAGTGGGCGGGGTAGAACTAACAGAAATTGGGATCTTAAAGAATTGTAGTGCGGGTAGACTAGGTGCACCGATGACCTGGTGAAGGTTGCGGGCAATCGGTGGATGCAGGCGGCTCATAGCCGCTCGGTGTGGCGATCATTAGAGGAGGCTTATTTATGACCAGTTTTTGACTACAATTCAGCCTGCGTAAATGTCGGTTTTTGGCTACATGGGAAACCCGAAACAATCAGAGATTTATGTAAAAAGCCTAAGAACCACTTTTACATGAGCTCTCGTACCTTAACGGCGGCTACTAAAACATGGATCCAGCTGTATCTTGAATTGTAATGGCCCGATTTTGATACAACACGCCGCAGTAGTTAAGTCGGAATAGTACCTTTAAGACTGTAACAGTTTGACTAAAATCCACCAATTGGTTATAGCGTGAAATTCAAACAAACAAACAAACACCGACGGATTTGGTTTCAGAAGCCTGTTAATTAGTCGATCTGAGTAGTTTTTTTTTAATATATTTGATTTACATAATTTGACATTTAACAATTTTATAACAGTATAGATATTTTATTTTAGTTTTTTATTCTGACGTCAGTATCAGTAATAGAACTGTACCTACCACTATATCTATGCATCACTCAAAGGTAAACTGGTAGAGAATGCCCTCCTAGGCTTCTTTACGTGCGGTGTTTGAAGGGTAATTAAAATGAATAAAAACCAAAAAAAAAGGAAAAAATAAGCGAAAAAAATCCACAAAAATACACACAAATGACTACACGTATTATGAAAACCGCATAACACATCAAAACAGTCATTATTATACCAAAATACACACAAATGACTACACGTATTGTGAAAACCGCATAACACATCAAAACAGTCATTATTATACCAAAATACACACAAATGACTACACGTATTGTGAAAACCGCATAACACATCAAAACAGTCATTATTATACCAAAATGTTAATCAGTTTTTAAATTAAATTGTTGTTTTGATTTGTATGTATTTTTCTATTTTATATTAAAACGTAATGGACTTCGACTAAAATTTATGAGCCGTGCTCACAGAACTTTCTTCTTAAAACATAAACCGTATTAAGAAGTCAATTTGAATACTTTCAAGTTATACAATTTCGTCATCACAGGGTTTTATGCAGAGATCATTTGTCTATTAATCGGAAAGCCTATAGGGGCGGAGTCGCGGGTTGTTTGTTTGTTTGTTCGTGCTACACGCAAAAACCAGCAAGTAGATTTTCATCAAACTGTTACAGTGTTAAAGACTTAAATACTACGGCATGTTTCATGCAAATTGTTCCAGTAGAACTTAAGGTGCGAGAGCTTAAGTGAAAGTGGTTCTAAGGGTTTTTAGATAAATCTATGATTGTTTCTGGATTTCCCATGTTAATGGAAAAACGACATTCACGCGATAAAGTAGAAAGAGCCACCGGCTCAGCGTAATGCTATGGTATTAAGTACAGGGTTGATCTTCTGGTGAACCCTTACGTGGGACCTTCTTCTTCTCAGTCGGTGTCTTCATTAGTAAAGGTGATGTCCAGCTGAAATACTATTTTAACTGCTCGATGGTCCATGCTCCTCTATGTACTTCTATCCTCGGCAGTCTTTATATCTTCAGGTGTTGGCACGCCGGTGAGTGTCTTCACTAAGTTTGACCAACGGGGCTCCTCCCGTCGACCTGACCCCCTACCGTTACTTTCTCCAGGTTGTTAGGACTTCTACGAGTAACCCGTTTGAAGTAATTGAGTGTACGTCGGACCTTATCATCATCCCCGGTCCATATCGTCCCCACTAGATCGGCACGGACCTCCCCTTATCAGGAGGGGGATTAAGTCTTAGTCTACCATGCTGGCCTAGTGCGGGTTAGTAGACTTCACACACCCATGCGGGCATGCAGGTTTCCTCACGAAGTTTTCCTTCTCCGTTAAGTACATTGGTGTCTACAATGTAGGCCGTAAATGAATTAGAAATTACTCAGCGGTACCGGACCGGGATCGAACCCAAGACCTTTCGATCGCAGGTCGTATCTAGCATCACTACACCGTCAATATAGTCTACAACACCAATGTACTGGGTCCTTATAAAAATGTATATTTTGAAGTTGCGTACCGCGCCTTGCATGGCGCACAGGCGCCCTCTGTACCTTGTTCCTCGTATTGTGTCACAAATCATTTGTGAAACTTGCCTTGTTTGAATGACGCGGAGAGGCCGCGCGAAGACACCACTTTGTCTTATGCTACCTTATGCAATGAATATAAGGTTCATTATCGCGAGTCAATTTTGATAATTACAATGCTTATTTTGTAATTTTAACAGCGACAATGTATGTTATGGTATGTTTTGAGGGTAAATATGTCATAGTAATATTATAATGAGTAAGTTTTGTTTGTATGTTTATGAATCAATCACCCCAAAATGGTTGGACCGGTTTTGTTGAAATTCAGTTCGATTAAATTGCTCAACTTATTTCAAATTGACGAAAGTGTGTGAACAGATGTATGAATGTGGATGAGTCGATAGAGATGTGTCAGGATCGTGGTATGTGGCGAAATGTGGGCTCTGCCTACCCTTATGGGATACCGGTGTGAGTGTGTATGTATGTATGTAAATTGCACAATTCTCAATTGTGTCAAGTCCGAAAAAGGTGATTACTTAATCCGTTTAAGTTTAATAAATCAATGTTTCAAAAAGGCATATTAAAAAAAAAACTCGATTTCCTGTACAATAAAAATGTCAGTATCGTGTTGTAATTTCCGCCGACGAGTCTAAATGCCAATAAAAACGGACCGGGGCGAGCCGGCGCGCGGCCAATTTGGTAACTTAAGATATTTATCGTTTAACGACCGAAACTGAGGTAAGTACGGAATGTTGCGCTTACGAAATTATCATATCCATTTATGATATCATATATTTTCCTAAGACACTAGTAATAAGTCAGATATAACCATTTTACGACGGAAACCTTGATTGGGAAGTGATCGACTGACAAGAAAGCCACGACTAGTGTTATTACATTTTCAATTAGGCGAGTTAAGTTAATTTTACAGATAGTAAGTTACAGTGTCTGCAAAATAAGATAAAAATAGTTAACATGTACAACAAACTTACTAAAACAGAGTTTAAATCATAACTGAAAACGTACAATCAGTGATAGATCTTGTACAACAAACATACTATCATATCATCATACTATCATAAACATACAACAAACATACATACATACACTCACGCCCTTTTCCCTGGCTCTCCGGCGGGGAATCGAACCCCGGTCTCCCGCGTTATAGGCGGGTATACTGACCACTATACTACCGAAGAAATGGGGTAGGCAGAGACCACTTCTTTCCCCTTGCTAAGAGCAAAGTGGCTATCCGTAGCCCACTTTTCGCCCCCGCGGGAAACGAGACGTATCGGGTGGCGAACCACGACGCCGCCATAACAAACATACTATAGTAAAATTATCATATCGTTCTTCTTAAATTTTTTATGATCGTATAAATGATTAGCTCCTGAAAATCCACTGCTGGATATGAGCCCCCACCTTAAAAAGGTGGGATTTGCCATATTGTCCACGCTTGGCAAGCGTCTTGGAGCTCGCAGTACATTTCGATTGAATACTAGGATAACGCCACTGCCCATTAACTTGGTACATCTCTTGACTGATTCTCACACACCGGCGGCAAGAGATGGAGTGACGCTATTATTACGCCGGCGCAACACGGCAAGTGGTTACGATTAGCGAAGCGGCAATCTTCAATTTCACTCCTCAACGGAGCCCAATGATGTTATTATTCCCTTTGTTCACGTATCTCATTAATTCAAATACCAAACACATACCTTACGAGTCTAGACTGAATATAAACAAGAGGGATTGATGAGAGCCCACGCACACTGCGTAAGTCTAGTTCAGACGGCGTGTTTTTACTGTAAACATGTATTACTAGGTTTTGCCCGCGGCTCCGCCTTCATATATGTGGTTTTCCGCTACTTGGGAAATCCCGAAATAATCATAGATTTATATAAAAAGCCTTAGAACCACTTTCACTTGAGCTCTCGCACCTTAACGACGGTTACTGAAATAGGGCTCAAGCTTTTATTCAATTCTAAACATGTCGTAGTATTTAAACCGGCGCAGTACCTTTAAAACTGTAAGTTTGACCAAAATCTACCCGCTGGTTTTTGCGTGAAGCTCGAACAAACAAACAAAAATCGATGGATTTGGTTTCAGAAACTCTTAATTTGTCGATTTGAGTAGTTTTTTTTTAATCTTTGATTTACAAAATTTGACATTTAAGAATTTTATAACAGTATATATAGATACAGCCCAAAATTAATATTGTTCTACATAATTCATAGATAATATACCAATTATACTACAAAACTGGATTCTTTGGCTGCTGAAATTTACTAATACCAAGATATATGGGAGTACCATTCACGAGATTGATCTCTAAACTTAACGAAAATGCCATCGTAGTGGTAGTTTAATTGGACCACAGGTAGCCGATGTGAACTGGGTGACTGTAACCACTTTCAGACCGGAAACTGTCCAACGTCTAATAATTTTCTTATTTTATTTTTACTTATATTTATTTATGCATCTTCTGTCTATATCTATACTATTATAAAATTGTAAAATGACAAATTTTGTAAATAAAAGATATTTAGCAAAAATTTTTAAATGTCAAATTTTGTAAATCAAGATATTTAACAAAAAAAAAACTACTCAGATTTACTAATTAAGAGCTTTTGAAACCAAATCCGTCTATGTTTGTTTGTTTGTTTGTTCGACGCAAAAACCAGAAAATAGAGTTTGGTCAAACTGTTACATTCTTAAAGCTACTATTCCGACTAAAATATGCGGTATGTTTCATCAAAATCAGTATAGTAAAATTGAAGATACAGCTTGATCCCTCTTTTAGTATCCGCCGTTAAGTTATGAGAGCTCAAGTAAAAGTGGTTCTAAGGATTTTTATATAAAATTATGATTGTTTCGGATTCCAAATATAGCGGAAAAGCGATATCCACGCGAGTGGAGCCGCGGGTGAAGCTAGTATATTTATATATTATACATATTTAGATGATTCGTGGCGATTGCCATGATACTAATAAAATTACTCATTGGTACTAATAAATCACATTAATTAGCACATAATATAATAAACTGATATAGTTCATTGGTGGTCAAGTGGTGCAAAGCACGACCCGCGATCGAAATGGTCGCGGGTTCTATCCCGGTCCCGTATCACTGTGTTATGTTAAACTTATGTGCAGTCTACATTAGTGCTAATTCTGCTGTAACAGAACTTAACTAAATTTAGTCTCTCCCTATCTTTTTTTAATGTCAAACGCCAAAACGAGATAGCTACAATTTTGGTGCTGTCAGTTTCGTTTAGACACGTCAAAATTAAAAGAATTAGACGGGATCTCGGAACATACATATTGTTTTATATCATATTTTTTTTTAAATTATATTATGAAAAAGTATTAATTTGCCCAAAATTTTTTGAATTTGACGCCATTTTTCAGGCTCATAATTCGTGTGTCAAACTCTGTTTCTAATATTGGCTGCTGTAATTTTTATAGTATTATGGCTACTAACGTATTAATGGAAATTTAGGCAAATAAAATGGAAAATGGAAATCTAGTATTAGCCTCGTTTATAACCTTTTGACCTTATCAAATGCTTTTAATACCAACAGCAAATATTACTCAATTCGTCGTGTTTTCACAGAAGATATTTATTATTGATATTATTAGGTCTAGTGTGTCTATTTACATCTGTTTAGTATTTATTAGAAAAGATTTTTACTGAACTGTGTCATAGATCTAGCCGTAAAGCAAAATATAAGATGGCTGCTTGAAAGCTTCCGCTTTATCGTTAAAGCGATTCATGTGACTTTATGTGTATGTATAATTGTTTAAATGGTTTACCCCCGATAGTCGGTCGTGATAGTTCACGCCGGTATCCGATAAGTGTAGACAGATACCACAGTTCGTCACATACCACGATCCTGACATACTTCTCAGGCCAAAACGACATCTATACATCTGTTAATTCACTTTTGTTGATTAAGGGTACTACGAACTTAACCTATGTGAAACAAGTTGTTGATTTTATCAAAGTAGGTATCTCTGGGCGCCCTCTTCCGACACTTCTATTTACATTTGCCCGGTATATCCGTTTCGTCGATCAAATCTCACTCATTTACTTTAAATGACCAAACCATTGGAGCACATCTTTCTCGATCCTTGTCACCAACTTACACCGATCCGTTATCACGCTAATCCTCAACCGATCAGCCAGGGTGACTCCACAGATACGCCGTAGGATGATAGTGCTCATACTATTTAATTAGCAATGAAATAAAGAGCGCGATGTCTGCTTAGAATTTTTTATAGCCGACTTCTAATGATTTATATAGTTGGCATTTACGATATTACTTCTTACCTACCTGTGTGTGTAAATTCGCAACACTATAAATATCATTTCTACTGAAGGACACGAGGTCACTGTTCGAGCGGCTCGCTAGGTACATCACATACGTAAATAAACTCATCCATAATGTAGAATTTAGCATTTTTAAANTTCATACTATTTAATTAGCAATGAAATAAAGAGCGCGATGTCTCCTTAGAATTTTTTATAGCCGACTTCTAATGATTTATATAGTTGGCATTTACGATATTACTTCTTACCTACCTGTGTGTGTAAATTCGCAACACTATAAATATCATTTCTACTGAAGGACACGAGGTCACTGCTCGAGCGGCTCGCTAGGTACATCACATACGTAAATAAACTCATCCATAATGTAGAATTTAGCATTTTTAAATTAATGAAGCGAAAAAAAAATCGCGAGTCTCGCCCACAAACTGGTCAGTTGAATAAGACACGTGTGCACGAACTGTCGGCTAATGTATGTGTGTGTTTACGTGCGCGTGTGTGTGTTTGTATGCGTGTGCGTGTGTGCGAGTATGGGCGTAGTCCGACCGGAAGCGGACAGAGCGGTGACATCACACATATCTGCCGGTGATGTCCTGTCTGTCCGTCAATGAGGCATGCGCCAAACAGTCTTAAATATAAAATTGTTCAACAGCCATTTTAATTGTTTTGGAACCATAGCTAATAGCTATAAATTATATTTATATGACGCATATTAATGCATGATATAAATATAATTTCTAGCCTATAGCACTACGGAATAATGTAGCTATCTACAAGTGAAATATTTTTAAATTGGATCATTAGTTCCGGAGATTACCACCTACATACAAACTAACAAACAAACAAGTTTTACCTCTCTATAATAATTAGTATAGATTAGTAAAGAATACTGTACATTTCTGTATTCTGAATTGATTCTGGGTACAGAAATCGGCCCTGTGCTTTCATTAGTTATTTGTTTCATGACAATCTCCGCAAGGGAATATGATTTACAATGACGCTATCACTGTAAGACTATTGCCGTCAAAATTAGTCGATAAATCAACACATGCTATCAAAGGAAGGGTATAATTTTGCATGCAAATCTTTTTTAAAAATGTTCGTTATAAATTGATTAGATATGACGCTATCACTCTTATATTTGTGTCATAATCATTTTGATTATATAATATAACAGTTGTGTCTGATACTAACATATTTTGATTTACAAATTTACTAATGCTACGGCCACACTGACTTTACCGCCTACAGCCTGTTACCGCGATAATTATGGCATTCAATTATCGCCTAAATGACTGCGTCAAGTGGTGTGATTACACTAGTTTACTTAGATATGACAATAAACTAGGCGGTAAAATATATCATTTTTCAAGATGGCGGTTGAAGCTAATCATCTATGGTATAAATATTCTATGGTACTTGGAAATGACAAATATTGTTTGTTTCGAAGCTAAGAATCACTTTATATATGACTGACTAGCTTTTGCCCGCGGCTCCGCCCGCGTGAATGTCGGTTTTCTGCTACACAGGAAATCCCGACACAATCATAAATTTATATAAAAAGTCTACGAACCATTTTTACTTGACCTCTCGTACCTAAGCGGCGACTACTAAAATAGGGATAAAGCTGTATCTTCTATTCTACTGGATCGATTTTGATGAAACATGCCGCAGTATTTAAGTCGGAATAGTACCTTTAAGACTGTAACAGTTTGTCTGAAATCTACTTGCGGGTTTATGCGTGAAGCTCGAACAAACAAACAAACGAGCAAACACCAACGGAATTGGTTTGAGAAGCCCTTAATTAGTCGATCTAAGTAGTTTTTTTTTTAAATATCATTGATTTACAAAATTTGGCATTTAACAATTTTATAATAGTACAGATTATCTCAGCTAGTCCTGACAGCATCACGAAAAGAGATGCAGTGCAGTGATCATGCCGGTGGTACACTTTTTAACTTAATATATTCGAGATTAATGTTGAACACGTTGTGAAATGACTTTCAGTCAAGAGTTGTCTACAATTGATATTCTGATAAATTATAAGTAATTAAATTTGGCACTCTGACGTGTTGAAATTTTGTATCGTCCGGTATCCATACGTTTTTTTTTCCTGGACAGGTCACCGTTTATTCTTGGCAGTGAATGCGGGCGTTGTAAAAATTGTTTGTTTAAACATACAGGGCTAAAATGTTTTTAAACAGTGGAGAAAGACGAACAAATGTTTACAAGAAAGTAGCGACGTTTGAATTTATTATTTGCGAATGCGACAAAAGAAAAATTGCATAGCACTAGACAATGCGCAAGGGTACCGTTGCAAAAAACGGAATGCAGCCGTAAATTTGGCAATTTCTTTTTTTTTTTCAATGCGAATGTAAAAAATGAATGCTGTAAAAACACAAAATACTTACGTCGCGTTCAAATAAAGATGTTATGAAAAAAAAGACCGGTTTACTGTTAAGTGTTTTTTTTATTTTTACGGGGGTGTGCTCTCGCTACCGGCAGCAGGTAGGCTTTCGACGAACTTTTAAAAAACTGGGTTACTTTTTAAAGACACACATCTGTCTTATATAAAAAAAATAACCCAATTTTTTGAAATGAGGTGTACTGTTACGGAAACAGCGGTTTTTACCGTACCGTGCTACCCTATTAACGTTGTTTTTTTT
>WUAW01002418.1:8699-29564 GCA_017165845.1 Thaumetopoea pityocampa | reverse complement strand
TACCCTTTTCATTAACAACTTAGCATTTTAATTCCTTACATTGACTGCAATTCGTCCAAACTTCAGCATCAGCATCAGTGTCAGCTGATGTCAATTTCCGAAAATCCGCGTCACTCAGCATCCGCTGATGTCACGAAAAGTCGCATCAGCAACAACCCTGTTACGGACGGTGAACCGACCATTTAGCACACCCCTAGTTGAACTGCATAAAGTTAATGTTTAATTATGTTGTTACACACCTGAGTCCTGCCAGTTTTCTTCTTAATTTTCACTGGATTTTGAAGGTTAGGTAGATTGTCAAGTAATGAGAAGGATAAGTTTTAAGTATTTAGTTACGGTAAGTTAGGTTGGAGTGTTTGTAGCACACCGACCTAATCTCCCAGTGCGCCCTCTGACCGGTTTTGCAACGTGTCAGGTCTGGCCCGTTGCATCGTGTCTCTTCCTTTCTTCGATCCCGACTTTCAACTCCTCACCTCTTCCCCCTTCCCTTCCGTTGCTCGTAGAAAATAAACTGAAGAAGGAAGGGGGCGAGTTCTCCACATCAGATCTCGACTTCGTCGCTAGCGGCAGTATCATTGGCGGAGCAGTGTAAAAATACTGCCGTAAGCGACAATGCTTCGCGTCCGGGTCCGGTTCGGACCGTGGCTCAAACGAAGATAGAAAAGTGCTGAAGGCGGATGAGACGATTCGCAACAGAGATCACCGACCGAGGACTGGCGAGCACGCCAGCCTTAGGAAGGCGAGGTAAGAACTGGAGGCCGCCAAGCGAGCGAGTTTACTTCAGCCCCCCTAGCCAAGTTGTCTTTCTACAATCGTTAAGGTTAATAAGAAAGGAAAAAGAAATGTATTGGAATAACATTTCTAATCGCCTAGTCACTCGAGATTTTTCGATTCGAAATGTCATTCCAATATATTTTTTTTTTCGTTTCTATTAGCGTTAACGATTGTATAAAGTCAACTTGGCCTGGGGGGGCTGGTCAGATTGATGAAAGTGAACAAAACCGCCTGTCCACTGAGCCGGCACTAGAGAGCGGGCAAAGTTTCGCAGCTTCGGCCGCACTCGAACACGACGAGTCGCCCATTAACGGCCTCCAGCAGTGGCTTGACGAGGCCCTCTCAAGTAAGCCTTAAGAAGCTTAGAGAAAGGCTTAAGAGAATTATCCCTTGAGCCATTCTCCAGTTTCTCTTTCTGACAAGTGGCGGAAAGCCCTGAATCAGGCAGCGTCCTGCATACCGGAGGTGGCGGAGGAACTAGTCCACCGCACTTCCTCCAATGAGGTGCACCGCCTGTAGTAGTAGAACTTCCGTCTCAGACGTTAGATAGGTGAAATCAACAAGGAGTTGGACAGTATCAGGTCCATGAAACGCCCAGTGAAACCATCAGCCTCCAAGCCCGCTGCCGTGGATCTGGTACAGGTATTTAGGTATGAATTCGGTAAGGTGCTCCAAGGCATGGAGTTCTTTGAGCGTAGTTTCTTCGCCCGCGTCTCGTATTCGACGTATGGAATCCAGATAAGAAACCAGCGCGAAGTACGCGCAGAAGGCGAGTCGTACTATCCACAAGACAACGCGAGTCGAAGAATCCAAGTTTATCGACGTCGGCTGCCCCTCCGGACTTTATAGCAGGAAAAAGGCCAAGATAAAAGGCTGTCCGTCCCCTTGCTCCGAGTTCCTCCGGCTGCTGCTGTGGGTCGCCTTGTACCAAAGAATCACCTTCGGTTCGAAAATCCCCGCAGCAGGACTCTGATCCGACGCCAAAGTCCTTCGTTAAGGACTGGCAGATAGCCAGTGGAAAATCGGGTACCAGAAAGGCAGCCGTGAAGAAACCGGCCCATAAGAGGCTTTGCGCTCTTCGCTTTACTACAGTGGTTATATATAACCCTGCAGCTGGGGATGAAAGCGCGGGGACTCTCTTATGTTAATGTGATGCGTAGCACTCGAGGTGCCATTATCATGCTTTAAAGCGGAGGCCCTCACGTAGAAACTGCACCAACCGTCAGTTAACCGTTGCGGTGCCTAAGCATGGCGACTGCTCCCCAAACCAGGTCGGGGCTGGGAAAATTCGCTTCGCTTGTTATGGCTTCGATAGCGCTGTTTTGAGCTGCCTCGTGACAGCAGCCCAAAGGTTGGCCGAGGGGAAGAGGCGCTTCAAGTGCCTCTTCTTCCGTGGCTTGGTGGGCTTCGTTTTTTTCCTGTGTGCAGCTGCTGAAGACGAGGCCCATGAGGTGCTTCTGGTGCCTGTCGAAAGGGGATGTAGGCGTTTGGCAGTACAGGAGTGGACTTCAACAACCTGTGCAACCGGGCACGGGACAGTGGAGTGCATCACCGGGCCACACTTCCCTGCACCACACCATAATACCTTGCACTACAATGTGTGCGGGAAGCAAAAGAAGCATGTTGACCGACTAATTGGCTCTAAAAGCTGCGCTTCTCAGAGAGGTAGGGCTGCGCATACGAGCCGGCGTCCGGCACCAGCCACTCAGCGCCTTGCAGAACCGGCATTATGACAGAAAATGCCTAGTGTCTTACAGACGAACTTCAACCACTTCGCTAGGACCTTTTGCATCAGACCATAGCGGGGTGGTCCATCAATATAGTTGTCGCGGGGAAGCCCTATTGTATGCCACCTTCCAAATACTGGGCCGAGGACACTGACGCTGAGGCCGAGGATACGGCAGTAATCCTGTCGCATACTAACGGCTCCCTTATTTTTCAGAACAACAAAAAGCACCAGAGCTTCGTCGCCCCTTACATAAGAGCCGTCGTTGTATTTGAGGCGTACTTTTTGCCAAACAGCTGATTGGAAATTTGAGGATTATATTTTACAATTAAGCACCGTCATCACCCGCTCCTGCCCTAGACCAATTCTAGTTCTCGGGGACTTCAACTCGAAATTCCCAACGTAGGACTCTCTAGCCATTGATTCTCGAGGTTTCCTGAAGTCTTCAAAAAATTCCTCGAGGACTGCCTTTCGCATTTCTTGCAATCTGATCCGAGGCCAGAATTTGGCCCTGGCTCACAGAATTCTTCTTACGCCATTAAAACAAGTGCGCGAGAGCTTTGCCCTCCAGATACCACGGTAGAGTTTCCAGAAGGGTGGCCGCTTCGTATGATATCGTACGGTATCCGAAGATGGCCGAGTCTGAGTGTGGCCCTGCAGAAGCCTATGCTCAACATAGGTGGTCCTGAGGTGTCCTGCCGCAGGCTGTACGAGGGTATCGTGAGGTTCCAAGCCCTGTATGAGATCTCCATCTGGTCGGGGAATCTGATGTCCAGCAAGATCGCGCACCTGCAAAGGCCTTAACGTACACTGGTCATCAGAGTAAGCCGTGGATTCCGCACTGTCCCTTCGTGGCAATCACTCTGCTTGGAAGGACGCCTCCGTAGCATTGGAAGGCAAAACCCTTTCGCGCCTCTATTGATAGTGCCATGACAGTAATCGGCGACAAGATAAAATCGACCGAAAAAGTAGGCAACTTCCCTGGAGGACACGGCGGCCACATTCTGCTGGCATGTCCGGAGTGGGACGCGCAGCGGTTTCGTATCGTCGTTAAAGTTAGAGAACGGGCGTCCTCACTGCCAGCCGCGGTCAAGACCTTGATCGAGACCGTAAGTTGCTGCCTTTTGTAAGACTGTCATGACGGCTAATGCGGCAGCCGAGCGGCTGCGCAAAGAACCCAACTCGACGGGCCTACGTGGACCTGCTCCCACCCTAGGACAGCTTGTAGGCGGCAAGGTGGGCACCCCGTCGCCAGAATAGATGCAAACCCGGTGAGAGAGCACGCCCCCCCCCCCCCCCCCCCCCCCCCCCCCNNNNGATGTATACTCGCGTATCACTCGCGGTCGGGCACAGGGGCCATTACGGACGCCGCATGGTCTTTAGCGGGTGCAATCCTCACATAACCGTCGTGTAGGGCCCTCGGCACGGCGGTATGCGTTAAATATTTTCAGTTTGTTAAAAAAAGAATTCAGGAGATTAGGTAGGTTGGGAAGAAGTGGTAAAGCTAAGTTTATTTATTTATTTATTTAAGGTAGGGGGTTGGGTGGGAATTTGTGGAGTTTGATGTGTTTTTTTTGAGTTCTCTACCTATATAGATTGTAAGGATGCTAGGCCTGGGTTATTAAGATAATGCAGTTTTTTCAAATTTGCTGAAAAATATATCGAGCAGCTTTCAAGAGCATCTCTAATCACATATAATCTTCTCGTCAGCTGTGTCTTGTATATGTTTCTTTAATCACACAACAACTGATTTGAATTTGCTTCTTTTCTTCAAACTACACATTTCAAAGTATCATTTCCAGTAGAGACCATTATAGGGACTTCACCACACTGGATGGGCTATACTTCTTCTCCTCGAGGAGTTTAAAGTAATGATGGTGAAACCCCGGTAGCACATAGCCTGCTTCTTTTATAATTTCAGCCGAAGTTTGGTCCATAAGTACTATGCTTCTAAAAAACAACCCCTCCGAGGTGGTTTGGAGAACATTCCACAAGCTTGTGAAGATGGTGCGGTTGTAGCGCTGTAGCATGTTTAACTCTTGTGCTAGTGGCACAGTCTCAGCGATCACCTTCCGCTTCCACGCCATCTTCACAGGCTTTGGGAGAACGTTCGCCTCTACGACTTTTATATTTTGTCCTCCAATGAAGCGTCCGCTGAAGGTCTTTAACCAGGCTGCAGAAGAGTAACCTGTACAGGTGACATACACAACGCCAGCTATGAGTTTACCCCATAAGCAAACAGGGGCGGGGTCGGAAGTAGTAGTACACATGACCACTAGACATTTCCAAATCTCTTCCTTAATCCTCCACTCCTGCTCTTTCGTCAGAAGCGCCCTAGGATAGTCCTCTGCAATAATGGCAAGTTTTATTATAAGATGTGCGTTCTTGAAAGGGTCCACGTTGTCGGCTTGTTTTAGGTCTCTCGGTTTAGTTTCCGTGGTGGAATCCACGGATTCGCTATTTACTGCAAGAGGAAGTGTTGGCAGCGGTGTTATCAACTCAGGAGTCCCTTGTTTAAGTGCCAGTTGTTGTCGCAGTATCGCTCGCCTTTTACGCTTAACGTTACCGGAAAGTCTCTTGCGCTTTTGCAAAGTAAGGCATCCTAGACCGCCGACACCAGCAGCCGATGTGCAGTCGGAGCTGCCGACGGAAGCAGCCTCTTTGACCTCCACTCCGGCCGCTGGGAGCAGCCCAGTTGACGCTATATAAGTTTGTTCTACAACTTCCTTCTGATTATTGTCAGTTCTTACCTTAAACGAGAGAGGATTATAGACGTTTAACAATCTTTGGGTAATGTTAAATCCCAATACCTGTAACAAAACATTTTACTTCGTTAATATAAGATTGCTACGTTCTTGACCTTTATTGAAATCATCATCAGCGTGTTCAAGTCCACTGCTGGACATGATTCTTCCCCACAAAACGGACGGATCTGATCAATTTTAACGCTTAAAGTAGTACTAAGTGACCCATCAATTTTTTCTTTACTAAAGAACAAAACTCTCCACCATCAGCCGTATATCACCATCAGAAGTATACGCCGGACATTGGCCACCTCCAAGAGGAAGTGATTTGCCGTAATCTCAATGGTTGGCAGGCGTCTTTTCAAAATTACAAAATAACGCCGCTGTCCATTATCCTGGCGAATCTCTCAGCTGATTCTCACAGCATCTACCCAGGAGATATGGAGTAACGTTATTACGATGGTGCGACACAGCGATGCGAACATAACTGAAATGAATTCGACACCACCATGCAATAACATCGTAAGTCATTTTTTCGGGTTGGTCGACTTCACACACCCATGCGGGCGGGTAGGTTTCCTTACGAGATTTTTCTTTTGCATGAACACATTGGTGTTCACAATGTAGACCGTACATGAGTTTGAAATAACTCAGTGGTATGAGACCTGGATCGAACCCACAAACTTTTGATCGCGATACATGATCTAACACCAGAAAACCACGAATGTACTTCACTGCTACCAGCTCAGCGTAATTCTGCGATACTGAACCTACAGTGATTATTTTCACTTGAGCCCGTAACATATCTTTATACTGTCAACAGCAGAAGTAAAGCTGCGTCCTAATCATCACCATCGACATTATCATCAGCCAGTGGATGTCCACTGCTGGACATCAGCCTCCTCTTTAAAAACGGAGGGGTTTGCCATAATCTCCGCGCTCCACAGGCGTCTTGGAGATCGCAGTAGATTTTGATTGAATACCAGGATAATGCTGCTGACCATTATCCTGGTATAACCTTCGGCTGGTTCTCACAGCATACACGTGGAGACATGGAGTAACGCTATTATGCCGGTGCCAAACAACAGAACGATGGTACAGATCCGAATAGATTAATTAATTAAATAATTATAAAAAAAGGGGAAAACTGTAAAATATTAATTAATTAAATACACAAAAGGATTAAAAACATAAAAAAAATCAGTGATCATGAGTTTTTTTAGGCTTTAGAAGTTAGTAATACAGATAAACCATCTTGGAGATGTTTCTCCGTTTGTAGTAGTACAGACAGCGACTGAAACCGGAATAAACCGGTTCACGCAAGCCACCGCGCGCAGCGCACTCTCGCGTCACTCGCTTATAAGTGGCGTTAGGAGTTAGTTATACATATTAAATATTCATTATTGATGAACATCGTTAAAATTCACTGGTTTATTTTTTTACCATATTTAAGCCAGTACTTGACTACAATCCTCCCTGATGGTGAGTGGCGATGTAACCTAGGGTGGTAGAACGTACTAGCATAATAAGAACCTATTTACTCTTGTCTTAAAGACACCGACATTATAATCGGACGGAAATAGCATAAATAACAGGAAGACTAGTCTGGTCTATGTTGCCATTTAATAACACACTAATACAAGTATTATATAATGTTAGAAGGACCAAATTTGGCTATGTCGTATGGGAAAGTCAATGTTACGTACGTTCATCAGGTCATCACCGGCCGTGCTCCTAAACTTATCAACCACGTGCTTATCGCTTTCGCTGGCTGGATTATCTGGTAGCGCTTGCCAGACCTGTACACAAAACAAATGTAATAATATCAGAAAACAAACCAATATGTACCAAAGACATTGGTGCTGATTCTGTTATAACAGAACTAAATTTGGTCCCTCCCTATCTTTTTCTTATGTCAAACGCCAAAACGAGATAGCAAACATTTATAGCGAGTACCTACGTTTCTGTCAAACGGTTCAAAAAAATGTTGCGTTTTTGCGTATTTATCTAGTCCGTGTGTACAGAGATCGCCTTTAAATCTTTTAATTTTGACGTAAGTAAACGAAACTGACAGCACCAAAACTGTAGCTATGTCGTTTTAGCGTTTGACGTTAGAAAGAGATAGGGATGGACTAAGTTTGGTTAAGTTTTGTTACAACAGAATCAGCACCATTGGAACAGGTTAGTGCCTTTTATGTTTTATTAACGCTTTGCGGTAGAGGTAGCAGGAACATTTTTAAATCGCCGCAGAAGTCGCAAAATACCTTTTTTTTTTTGATTTATTGATGACAATTCTGCTGTAGCACAACTTAGCCAAATTTAGATTCTCCTGTCTTTATCTAATGTCAAACGTCAAAACGAGACAGCAATAATTTTGGCGGTGTCAGTTTAGACACATTAAAATTGTTCTACGCACAAATTTAGATATGACCTAGAAACACGCCGATTAGATAAACGTAAAAACGCAACATATTTTGTGCTTCTTGATAGAAATGTAGTTTGGTATTCGCTAAAAATGTTTGCTGTCTCGTTTTGGTGTTTGGCATTAGAAAAAGAGAGGAGACGAAATTTAGTTTAACACGTTGACTGCCATGGTAATTTTACGGATTCCTGGCCCAGAAGCCAAATTATTTTTATCATATTATATGTATTTTTAAAAACGTTAATTATAGTACATAGTTGTAGTGTAGTACATACTAATAGTTTCCTCGCAAATATGGCATATAAAAATGGCAAGTAATGAAAGAACGAGATAACTCGTGGTCGGCGTCCTGGGCGATTAACCAACATACGAGATATCTCGTAATTGGCAGTCACGTGTTGTGTTACAATAGAATTGATACCATTGTTAACAAACCAGCAGATAGTATAAATACATACATACACTCACGCCGATATCCCATAAGGGTAGGTAGAGAACAGAGTACATACTACATATGTACATACATACAGTCACGCCTATTTCCCAATGGGGTAGGCAGACACCACTTCTTTCTACCTACTACGATCGTTTAATGCAGCAGTGGCTATCCGCAACCCACATTTCGCCCCGGCGGGCAACAAGACTTGTCGGGTAGCGGACCACGGCACCGTCATTTTAAAGGTTCCTCACTGCGTTCCCATGGCTTAATGGAGAAGAAAGAGGATGACGTAGGAAAGGTGTTATAAGTAAGGAATACGGAATTTAGGATAAGGACTATAGGATATTACTATCTCGGAAGGAGTAGTAAGAGACAGTAGTAGCTTGGGGGCCCGGGGTTGCTTACCCGTGTACTTAAGTCTATTTGCCGGATAGGCTAAAAGACTAAGTACTCCCTGACTAAGTACTCTCTGACCTTAGACCTAGCTAGTAAATACATAATCAGTTGAAGCGACTAACCTTGATCATTACATTTTTTAATTCGGACTCGACCATTCGCGTCATCAGCGAGCTCAGTTCGTACTGTCCTTCGGTTGGTGGCGCCGGCGGCGGGAGCAGCGATCCACGTTCCTCCTCTTCGCGAGCTTCTGTTAATAATCATTAGATTATTGAAGCTAGTATTGAGCTTAATCGGCCTTGGTTTCGCAAAAACGCAAGAAAGTTTACAAAAACATTTACATTTACTGCTCATTTATTGGCACGGCAAATTCTGACCTTGCTACTCGCGCAGTTAAAGAATGGAATTAGAAATGACGTCGTCTCTAGAGAAGAGAAGATGCATTCCGTGAAGAAATTTAATTAAATAGCAGCTCTGACAATAACGCAATAAAGCGCATTTTAATGCGCACAGCGTTATGTGCCTATAATTTCTATTGATCTACGCGGCACCTCACTCTTTCCGTGCAAGCTAATATGAATCATATCTATCGCACACTATACGCGGGTCACACTGAAAGCTTTTAGAATATAAAAAAACGGCTCAGTGTATAAAGTTGCCGATACTTTTATTGTTTTTCGAAGTAGTCTCCGTTCCTCTCTATACGTCTTCGCATTCGATGGAACCACTGAGAAAAGCAATGGGCCCATTCTTCCTTGCTCCTCTTCTATGACATTTTCGAACGCACTCACCATAATCTCGTAAAACAAATATCTAAAAGTTCATCTTTGGTTCTTGGGAATAAATGAAAGTCGTGGGGTGTAAGGTCAGGACTCATTATCTTGACACCCGCCATAGTTAAATATTCAATTGTTCGTTTTGCGGAGTGCGCTGAAGCGTTGTCGCGGTGAAGGAGGATCCTGCTTCGAAGGCGCTGCTGTCGAAAATTTTCCAAGACAACAGGCTAACAACAATTAAGATATCAGTCTGCAGTAACTGTCCTTCCATCTTTGAACACAACTGTCGCGAAATGACCTTTCGACCAAAGAACGAGGCAATTATCTTTTTTCCTTGACTTCTTCCTCTCTTTACCATAATTAGCCCGAAACCAAAAGACAACCCACTGAGCAGGTTGTCTTTTGGTTTCGGGTTCGTAGTAATATA
The DNA here is from genome assembly GCA_017165845.1 of Thaumetopoea pityocampa. Taxonomy (NCBI): domain Eukaryota; kingdom Metazoa; phylum Arthropoda; class Insecta; order Lepidoptera; family Notodontidae; genus Thaumetopoea; species Thaumetopoea pityocampa. The sequence continues at coordinate 19,860 of WUAW01002418.1, read as the reverse complement.
TTCAGCTTTCATCACGTATGACGATGTCAAATACAGCACTCGAGTCACCTCCGTTGAACTTTTCTAACATTTCGCGACACCAGTCCATGCAAAGATGTTTCTGATCTTCGGTCAAAGTATGGGGAATCCATCTGGTGCAAAGCTTCCTGACGCCTAAATGTTCGTGTAATATTTTTTGTACTTGACTCATATCAATGCCTAAGCTTGCTTGCATCTGCTGGTAGGTCACTCTCTTATCTTCCTCTATCATGCGTCGCACAGCACTGATGTTATTTTCATGTCGCCGTTGAAGGACGTCCCTCACGCAGATCACCGAGATTGCTACGGCCACGCTTCAACTCATTAAAGCAATTGTAAACCGTGGCGCGAGATGGGGCTTCATTATTAAATGCCAATCGAAGTATGCCATAGCTTTGTTGTTAAGACCACAACGAAGTCATAATAAATCATGAACCGAAAATTTTCTCGTAACATTCATTTTGAGGTGTAACAAGACTTTCGGAATTGCCGCCAATTCATAAAAAAAAGACAAATGAATGCAACATATCACATTAGATAACCAGAGGTCTATAATCGAAATTCAAAAGAAAATTTCATTGGCAATGTTTCTAAGTGGCCGATTCTAAAAATTTTCAGTGTAACCTAGGTATACGTTTGTACTTTAAAGATATTTCAAATCAACTAATAAGTTTCTGAAACCGAAACCATCTTTTGATTTCTTCGCGGCTGTTTTTTTAAAAACCAACACGTAAATTTTGGTCATACTGTCGATGTCTTAAAAGTACTATTCCAACTTAAATAGTGCAGCATGTTTCACCAAAATTTGTCGGGTAGGACTGAAGATAGTCTGATTTCCGTTTTAGAAGCCGCTATTGTGGTACGAGAGCTCAAGAAAAAATGATTTTGACTTTTTCTATAAATATATATTTCCGAATTTTCTATTTAGCGCGAAAAACGAAATTAATAAAAATATTATCACTTGCCTTTGGTAGGTACAGTCGCTGATGTGTTAGCGCTTTGCATTGGCTGACCAGTCCGTTGAGCTGGAAGTTTAGTGGGCGTTCTTGCTTCCTCAGTAACAGGCTTCATGTTTAACCGGACAGGCACAATTTTTTTGCCTGTAACATGAGAGAGCTTGTTTTAATAATTTTTTTTTTAGTATATCTAAATTGAAAGCCACATGAGTAGTAGATGGATCAGAAAGTTATCTGACTGGAAATCCAGAACTGGTCCTAGAATCAAGATTCGGAATTCTGACGATTTGATAACATATCCAGGACAATCTGAAGGAATTTATAAGCAATGCGACCAACAGAAATTGGTTACTTGTAGATAAGGAGACATAATAAAATGATGTTGAAGAACATGAAGTAGAGGATACAAGACATTGAGAACAAGTAACGCACAGGACTATTGTTGCGCAAAAAAGTCTTAGTCTCGCATGAACAGAAACGATACCAACGATGGCCGCAGGTTTTAGATAGTTCTACGTAAACCTTGAACAGACCTACACAACACTTATTAAGAACAGAACCCAATTCGATTAGTGATTAAGTCTCGCAAGGCTTGTGAGACTCTTATAGTAAGTGCAAGATAGGTTATACAAGAAGAATACCAATATTAAAACCTGATTTATTGGTGCAAGACCAGGACTGAGTAAGCCTCGTCTCGGTTTTATATAGACACATGATTCTATACAATAGCATACAGGTGTTGTTTTAGCTAATCACAATGGGCAGCCTAATCTCGTGGTGTAAGTTTAGTCAAATCAATAGACAATATTTAACCTGAAAAAGAACATTCTAAAACTGTGTGCTACAGACTACAGACAACACAACAATTAGTATGTAATTTTCAGAGATTTCGCATTCACTTCGTAGTCACATCATTTATCAAAATTGTGTGCAACAAGTTGTACAGAGTTCCAACAGTGCGTGAACTTATCTGTAACTGCATTTGACTCCGTGGCCTTTATATTCAAAACAATGACGAAGGCATTAAATATATAGAATAGGACCAAGATGAAAGTCTTGAAGTACTCCAAATGTGAAAAGAAATACTTTTGCTCTGGTGATAGAAAAGAAGGTATCCGTGCGTTGTCGTGACGCCACAGCTTATACGAGTGCATCCAAGTTCTCATGACAGTGCGACAGAGTGGGCGTATATTTTGTTACTGCTCACCTGAGTATACCGAGATATACATTGTGCAACACAGTGCTGCACACTATGGAGGAATTTCACCATGATAATTCGCAGTTGCTAAGAAATAACTAAGTTTTTCTGAAAAATAACCTTACATTTTATAGTTTTTTAAATAACTTCCTTCGTTGTTACGTCTTCAGCGAACCACTTATTCGTATCATAAAAAGACATTATCCTTTTGTATACCCTTAGTAACACGCCTTTGAAACAATTTATATATCATTGATAACAAATTATAAATATTATATGAAAGCAGAATTGAAAAAAGAAACCCTCCAGTCGAAAGATTTAATTAGATGTAATATTTTAAGCAAGTTAAAAAGGTACTCACATGAACTGTTAAGGAACTTATCGTAGGGTAGTAATAAAAAATATACGTACAGTATTATTTGGTTGAAGAATTTTTACCAGCACTGTCAGCATACTGGAACTTATCTTGGAACAGCGAAAGCGAACGTATGGCAGTCGGTTAACTAAACAGGTTCAGCAAGGCCCTCTATCAAGTCTTTCAGCGGAAAATTTTTTTGATGTTCCAATTTTTTGTTAAATCTAAGTTTCGAAAAATCACCAACGTACCTATTTGATGAAAGCGATGTTAGACTCTTCTTCTGCCTGTAGAACAATCGATCATTCAACATCTCAATCCAACGTTGGACTTAATTTCGCCATTTTTTCAATATGGTTCATGAGGAGTTCGCTGACATTCACCTCTCTGAATATAGTCTTCGTGTGGCTAATTCCAGCTTAATCAAAGATGCAACTATCTTTTCTACAGACTGAGCAACATTGAAAATCATCACTTACCTTATTGGACTGTGAGCATAAGCATAGGCTCCATGAATGACTAATAAAAATCAAGACATAACAGGTATTATATTTCCTATACTGGTGAGGATGGTTAAAAGGTGAGTACCTCTCTAGGCATATTAAAGATTAGTAAGGCAATAAAGTCATTGTGTAGCGTTCGCAACCTCCTTCTATGAAGACCGACAGTCTGAATTTTAATGTGCACCTAATTTTATTAAAACGAAATATTTTATTATTTTTTCTTACCAGAGTATTTCTTTAGTCTCGAGTCTTCCGCCGTACTTGACTGCTTCTTCGTAGACTAAGGTTGGATTCCTGTAGCAGCATCATAAAAATCTCGAAAGTTTCAAAAGAAGCCAGTCATTGAACTCTAATCTTCGAAATCTGCAACTAACTAGAATACTAGAACAAAACTTGACAGGTAAGACATGTTGACGAGATTATTTATCTCGATATAATGTTATCCTTAAATTTAAAATTAATTAAGAAAATTCTTACCGCTCATGATTTCTAGATTACTTTCCTTTAAGTAATTTCAAATTACATTTTTTTTATTCTGCCGAAATTAGTTCACTGCAATAAAAAACTGGATCAGTCAATATGATTCAAGAATCCCGTAACTGCACATAGAAAATTAACCTGCCATCTTCCGCTCAATTTTACCTTTGTCGAAGCTTCCTCACGATCTCTCACAAATGTTTTGACTTGACTTTCCATATATTAAAATAGTTTGAATTAAACTGAAAACTGACTGATAACCCTCAAAATTACAATTGAACTTGGTCCAAGAGTCAACCTGCTTTGAAAAACTGTGAACTAAATCAGTCTGAAAGTTTTTAAGATAAAAAAAGCAATTTGTTACTACCAGAGACGTCAGTTCAGGTTGACCAGGAACACTGTAACCCCCTGATATTGTTTTTAGATCGCGGACGGACTACAAAAATAATTTTCTTTTGATTAGCACCTTAGTTCCCAAAGTGGTCCAGGTGCATCCCCAAGGGTCCACGGGAAAGTCGACAGGGGTACTACTACGTTGGCGTACGCAAATTTCCATTGTTAGATCCAATTTTCAAAATCTTCACATTTTTTGTCGAGTTTTGGGAATATGGTAGAAATGTAGCTGCAGGGCGTCCACCGGAACCAGCTAAATTTTGAAAGTGGTCTATGAGAAGAAAGTCCGGGAACCTCTGGGTTAGCATCTAATTTATTTTTTTAAATTTAAATTAATTTTGCGGCATTTCGCGTCCTGTCTTATTAAATCAGCAGCTGCTTAGCGCGCTCGTTGAAGGCTAATTTGCATCGGACTGTCTGCGTGGTGCTTCCACGATATTAGTCGATGAAAATAAAGCATCTTCAGTGCATGACGTCCATTGTTGGAATTAGGCCTCATCCAATCATTGCCACAGTGAGTTTATGTGAGCCGTCTGCATCCACCAATTGCCTGAAATTTTTAATAGATCGTTGTTCCACCTAATATGGGGTCAAACAAAATCACATAACTACATCTTCTCGTCCAAAATACCACAGTGTCACCAAGATTAAATTAGGCAATGCGTACTGCCAGTGAGGACCTAACAATACCACATGAAATTACAAAAAGTTAATTTTGACGATTTGATTCTGTAGCCCCGGGAAAATATTTAACCCATGATCCGTTTGACTGAATATGTAAATATAGAAACGTAATATGCATCAACTAATAAAAATAATAAGGTTTATATTATATGAGACGATTTCATTTAATCGCAAAGTACATACTTAAACGTAACTGAAAATAGAGTAAATAAAATTAAGCACGCCGAGAACTGTCTTATTAAGAGGAATCAATTCAAAATACAAGAAAATACAAAGAGAAAACTAATCTAAGCATATAACATCATTATTTTCTGAGGTGTCAGAATCTAGGTCCATAGTAGCGTCGTCGTAAATATCAGTCATCTCAGATTTGTATTTCTGCACAAGCTCCTCCAATTTATTGGTTGAGTAATGCTTGGACTTCAAAACCACGGTTCTAGTACTTCGTTGATCCACGTAGTCCAACTGATAGTCCATACGGATAACTGCCTCTAAGGATTCCAAGTCTACGTCTACCTCGTAAGAATACTTATTTGAAGTCGCAGGTTTGATAGGTTTCCACAGATTGAAATTGAGCCCCTTTACACCTTGATTACTCTGTTTAAGCCGTTCGATGACAGCTGTTGTATTGGATTGATATTCCGTAGGAACAACTATGACCATTCTGAAGAAACAAGTATTATCGTCGTCGTCGCCTAAAACGACTATCTGCTGACGACCAACAGTACCGAACTGTCGAGCCAGCAACCACCTCTTAGATTCAGGGACTTCCGGCACTATGCCAAAATAGTTTGGCGGTAAGTAGCCGTGCTTAATAAAATCAGTACGGCATATACCGTCCTCTTGATGGTATTTGAATAGATGATAGATAATCACTTCTTTAATTTTGCGCGCCTGTGTTAACTGTAGTTGTTTCACTCCTTTGAGTGTTATTTTGACGATGGACGGATCGTAGGTGAGCGATGGAATGGGACTTTCTTGTATGACCAGAGAAATATTTGCGGGATCTGTGATAGAATTCTCCCTCATTCCTGCATCAAAAGCGTCTTTGTCCACAGCTACTGCTTTTAAGAATACATTCACTTTCTGTAATTCGTAGCTCAGCATCATTTTGTGCTTGTTCAAAGCGCGAGCTGAAGATGGGGGCATGTCGACGTAGAGTCTGGTGCCTTTCGTTGTGACAATTTTCTTGACAAGCTTCCACTTACGTATATCGACATCTTCCAACTTTTTATTCTGCAATTTTAGTTTTTCAAGTGGTTCGATTTTGCGGTATTTGGAATGACCTGGAAGCCATATGGCCGCGCGTTCATACCACAATTCCTCTTTAGTGTATACTAAAACGTTGAAAAATCTAAATTCGCTGAAATCTAAATTGATTAGCCAATCCCTGGATTGATTGTCGTTACATAATATCTCATATCGAAGCATACTTTGAAGCCCTTTGATAGTAATATCTGGAGCCCATCCATGAGAGGTTTCGCTGACTTGCATGATTTGTGAGACAATAAAGCTCTTTAGTAATTGAGGTTGACCTTCAGCAAAAGAGCCAAAATCCTCCTTGCAGAGATAAAGACTGTCGCTGAAATCGCCGGTGTTTTCCGGTATAATGACGGGTGCCATGGGAGTGTAAATCTGGTTCTGCTGAATATTGCTTAGTGATGGAGAGAATGGTGAGGGAACCATAATTGGGGTCATTACAGGTGCAACTGGTGGAGCTCCTAGTATAGATAATGGTGTCACTAATTTCGGCGGCTCTAACATAGTCCAATCTGAAAGTGTATAAGTTTTATAAAGACACTGAAAACTGAAAATAGAATTAACAGAATTAAAAATAATACATACTATTAGGTTCCCTGAATTTCGAAGTCGATGGAGCCTCTGAAAATAATGGATTTTGTGAAGATTTTTATCATAATCCCAACGGTATTGTAAAAAAATGTAATATTTCGATCCATTAAATAATTTACGTTAAGGATTTTCCATGGGCAACGTGAAAAATGCTTTTAAAATTTTTTTGTCGACACTGCCCCAGATATCTTTCATAAGAATTGAATAGTTTCTCATAAATATACTTGCAGTTATACCTTGCATTTAATGTTTAATCTTACCTTGGTTCATCCCGGTACTGGGGGAGCTTTTGGATATCTTTGCGGGGGTACCACACGATTCTGAAAACATAATATTAAAATGTTTTCAAATTATTTTGTATAATTCTTTAGTTAGTGAGATGTTGCTTTACAATATGATTACCAACCGTCCTGTTCTCCAAAGACAGGTCCTGCTTTAGGGGCATCCTGGATATTTTTTGACTAGCGTCCTAATATTTTAAAGCGTTCTGATAAGGATCTGCGTTTTAAAATTCTTGCACTATTACTACCAACCTTACGTTTCATCAATCAACTTTGAGCATGGAATGTTGACGCGCGCAACACTATTTTTAAATAAAGACGTAACGTACTTTCTAATGGTTGTCTCTTTCTCACTACTATTTTCACGCAAGGCTCTCTTTTTCTAACTTAACATTAAGCAGCCAAAGCTAACTTGCTATTAAAGATATTTTAATAGAATTTGTAACTGCTATTATTACTTGAACCTCATAAACCTTGTTTTCTCTGCAAATTACTACTAACAACTGTTCTTTGATATTTACAGTTTCAAATCTTGGTTTTTAAAATTGGGGATGGCAACTCTACAATGAAGCCTCCCATTTTTATTTTCGTCTGATATCTTACGTATTTTTATTAATATTACAGTTAGATTCACAGAGACTATTTTTCATATACCTCCCAGTATACAAGTGTCTAAATCGAGATAATTGATAAGGACTATGTAGAAGCATGACCTCTGCAGATATTCAACAGCCAATCTTCAAGACTTACAAATAGCAAAATTTAAAACAATCACTACCACGGTTAACTCAAATCCGGTCCACACAATTTACTTAGACAACATGTCATTTGTACACTGATATATTTTTTCTTACATAGATCGAACGGAATCTCACCTGAGGCGTGCCTCTTCATAATCCTATATTGACTCGGAAGCGATTCGACGATGTTCTGCAATAACTTCTCTTCTTCTTTCACGTTATATTTAGCTTGGTATTTCACAATTATTTCTATAAATGAGATATCCTTATTTCCGAACATATCGAAAACTAATCTAGAAATGGCCTCGTTTAGTTCTTTAGTAAAAAATAGTTTTTGCTCTCCCTTGAGCTGGTTAAATTCTGGATGTCTCTCCATGATTTTGGATGTTATTTCATCTATCGCTTTTGCTCTCTTCCCTTTCACGGATTGATCGAGATAGGTGCGTTTAAACTTATGTTCTTCTACACTCCTATTTTGAGCTTTGTCATCGTCGAAGCGTCGGTAGTCTTGTCTCGATCGTTCTTTGCTTCGATTTTCGTCTTCTCCGTAATCCCCCTCGTAACGATCTTCTTCCCGTTCTCTTTCACTATGATGACCAACATCTTCAGAGATACCTCTTCTATTAGCAGACTTACGCATCTCTTCCGCCTTCTTTTTGAACTGTAACGTTCTCTGATATATATCTTCAAAGTCTTTATCGATGGTGTCGATCTTGAGTAGGTTTTCTGTAATATCTAGGTGGGGAGATTCTTCACGGCGGCGTCGTTCGTCGCGCCGGCGGTCGTCAGCCCTCTTGAGTGAATCTTCTCGTTGAATATACGGTTTCTTTGGGTGGGTATCAGGATTGCGGTAGTCATCGTTATGTTCGATGTCGAATCCTTCACGAGGACTGAAATGAGGCTCCCTTGCATAGCGATCAGTGTGACTCGGATGTCGTTCTCTGTCTAATTCCCTCGGTGGTTTGTAAAATTTATTATCTTGGTTTACAGGACGTCTGTTATGGTCGTCCTCAATCGCGCGTTCCCATTTAGGCTGGTGTTGATCATCTTTTTGAAAGGTAGGTCTAAATGGTTGTGGCTGATCGATTGGATCTCGTGCTAGTATAGGCCTAGCTTGTCTATACCCCTGGGCTGCTCCACCATCTTCTCGCTTCTGCCCGGGCCATGCTGGTGGGGGCGGAGCGTCACCCATATCGGGACTGTGACGTTTCTCGAAGGCCCAAGAGCGCCGAGGCGAGCGTGGAGACGGTGAATGGCGCTTAAATCGATCTCTAATCGGTGATCTTTCACGACGAACTGGCGAACGTTCACGTCGAATTGGCGATCTTTCACGTCGAACTGGTGACCGAGACTTCCGACTTGGTAGTTGACGTTGTGATTCCATCATTTTTTGAGGATTCCGGTCTCTGGGTATTTCCGATCTTGTCGTTCCACGTGTCTCCTCGTCTTGTGTCTTTATATATTCATCATGCTCCCGTTGCCACTGCGGACGTTGAGTATCCTGTCTCATACCGGAGTGCTGAACGTTTTCATGGATGTTCGGACGAAAACCACCTGGATATATTGCTTGGTTTGATGCCTGTAAATTTAAATTTGATTTGCAAACACCATAAAAACAACGTACGATAGTAGGATTAAAAATATATGATATATATATTAACCCTTCATAATGGGTAAAATATTTAACAATTTTACTGTTGTTGACACTGTACGTCGAGTTCAAGTTATTTTAGTGTACGAGTAGCTGCTAAATGTTGCATCATTATAAACAGAATAATTAACTCATTCCCACAAAAAAATCCTTCAAAATATATGTAGTGTCTGTTCTGAAACGCCGTATTTAATGTATTATTGTGCTACTAAAGTCAGGATTCGATCGAAAGTTTTTAGTATGCTTCTGTTACGATTGGAATATTTCTATAGGTGTAAGTGGTAAGTTCTCTTCCAGCAAATCAGTCAATTTCTACTGCTGCAATACTCATTTCTACAGCATTATATTTGAAAAAAAAAAAATTAGACACAACAGTTATTGATTTTTCTGTTTAATTATGATGACTGAATCAGTCTTAAAACAGCCACCTTTTATCTAGATGGAGAATACTTGGTACTAACGATAGGCTTCAATAAATAAGAATTGAAAAAAAAAAATGGAACCGATGAAGAATCCCCCGGGATACGAAGTTGTTTGCTTATCTCAATTCATATGGTTTATTCTCCATATAACGACAATCTACGGCAGCTTCACAATGCTTGTCTTCACAATATGGCTGTTTGCTTTCCACAACTATATTCATAATTTCAAATACATTTGTGTCACCACTGACAATGTGACCTCGGTTCTGGAACTAAACGTAGTTCTGGACATGGCTTCGTAATTGGCTTTGGTAACTCCACATCCTGCCAATTATCATAATCTAGGGCAGATTCCCAAATTTTTTTGTTTCGTAGACCCCTTGGCATGTGTTTCGGTTTTGTGTAGACCCTCGGCTTAGCTAATATTGAATTTTTGCAAATTTATTAATTATAAATGTGTTCTTGACAGCTAGTAAAGTGCTATTCACTTTGAAAGATTTAAATTTTTAACTATGGTGAAGCCGTTGTTGACCGCTGGGAGTCAATAAGACCACTTTGGGTATCAATAATCTAGAGCCACTTTGCTTCTCTCTTTCTCTCTAGTATAATCCCGACCTTTGCATCACGGTCTACTGTTTCTTTTTTGTAGGACGATTTAAGGTGATTGATTGCCATCTAACATCATCCGCGTAAGGCCTCACTATTCTTAGTAACGATCAGTGTTGTTGAGATACCAATCGGAACCACTGTTTTATCTGTTTTTCGAAACACTGAAGCCATGATAACGTTAACATGTCAGTCGGGGATTAAATCCGCGACATTTTGGTTCTCAGATTTGGAACGAGGACTATTTCCCCACGCTACCATGATTCTCCTAGAGCAGAAGTCCCCAGACTTTTCTGTCTCGCAGACAACTTGCCATATTTTTCGGTTATGGGGAAATCTCTTTTGCTTAGCTAATATAATATTTAATTTTGTAAATTCATCAACTTCAAAAATGTTTTTGATAGCTGGTTAGGTGCTAATCACTTTGACTGATTTAAATTCCTAACTGCAGTGAAGTCATCGTCGATTACAAGTTGATATAGACCACTTTAGGTATCAGAGTCCTGAAGTTATTTTACTTGCGAGACTTATTATCTAAATAAGTCTCTTGATATATATCAGACGTATGTATTTAATGCTTCACTTTCGTTATTATGTTAGCAACCCATTATCGTGCTAAGCGCTGCTTCTGCTTTTATCTTTTTTCTTGCTTTTCTTATTTACTGCATAATTCTTAAGTACAGCTTGAGCAGTCACCGTGGGTTGTTATATGAACTGTCGTATAGAACTGCTGCTTTAGTGGTGTTCCATTTTGTATCGACGGTTTTTACCATACCAACTTATCGGAGACTGATTACGCCTTGCCGATTATCGGTTGCTGAATCACCAAATAATTTAGTTGTATGTTTTTAATAACCGCCTGATGATCTCCTTTAGTTAACAATTCTTCTTAAATCGCAAGAGAAATTTGTATGAAGTCCAGCCTATTTCTCATTTGTATGTAGTACCAGCAATAATAGAATAAGCAAGCTGAAGTGGCAATGGGCAGGCCACATAGCGCGAAGATCGGATGGCCGATGGGGCAAG
>WUAW01002417.1:35647-48786 GCA_017165845.1 Thaumetopoea pityocampa | reverse complement strand
TACATCTTTTTTCTCTATTTACAAATGTATTTACCTGTTTGTGTACAATAAGAATAAATAAATAAATAATATTGAACCAAGCACATTTGTGGTCTAATGGTTCTAGACAAGATTTGCTATCATAAGGTTGTAGGTTCTATTCCGACCCATGCCGCTTGGTTATTTCAAACACGTATGTACGGTCTACATTGTAAAGACTAATATACTCGACGGACAAAGGAAATTTTGTGAGGAAATTTGCATGAGTGTGTGAAATCTATCAAATCGTATTAAGCCAGTGTAAACCTACGACCTAATCCCCCTCCTGATCAGGGGAAGTTAATGCCCCTGTATTGAGAACGAATATGAACTACAGATAAATAGCTTGAAGACGTGTTTACGCTAGTAATAGTGTTTGTACACACAGTGACTAAAACCGGAATAAGCCATTTTGCGCTAGCTGTCACGTACCTCGCACTCTCGCGTCAGTCGCTTATAAGTATCGTTAGAAGTTAGTTATACAGTTCGATTCAAAGGAGAATAGGATTCACTTTGCGCCATATTATGAGGTCATAGCTGTCAAATCAAAATAATAATGACTTTAAATAATTAAATACCTAATTTACTATTATTTAACGTTTTTATGTAAATTTAAGTTTTTAAACAAAGTATTCTTTGCAAACCGTACTTTTCAAGTGACATTTGACAGATCGAGGGCATTGACGTTCCTATTCTTATTTGAATCGCATTGTAGTACATATTAAATTACGTTTAATATGTATAATATTATTAAGTACCTACCTATAAAAATATAAAAGGTATTCAAATTCAATTTTTTTATTGCGAACGTGGGTTAGGATACAACCAATATTAGTACAGTTATGTTCAGACAAATTGGCATGCAAAATTATAATTATTAAGTTTAGATTTTATGAGTATTTGTTTCTTTATCTGCTGACCGTACATTATTACAAACGTAAAGACGTCTCCGAGCTGATTTGGTTGTAGGGGTGATAATAAATACAGATACTGAAGAATTTTATGATTGTCACAGGCCGCTTTAATGGACCACGTCGCGTACTGTGCTTCGAAGAGTGCCGTTGATTCCATGACTCGGGTCATGGCCATGGAGCTGGGCCCGCACGGCATTCGCGTCAACTCAATAAATCCAACTGTAATTATGACAGAAATGGGTCGCAAGGTATGGTCGGAGCCCTCCAAGTCGCAGGGCATGCTGTCAAAGATTCCCCTAGGGAGGTAAGGGTGTGGTATATTAATATAAAATCTCCTTTAAGTGCTTGCCCCAAATACCTTCAAGTGATCGAAGAATTTGAGCATTCAATAGGTTTTTGTATTAATTATAATTAACACAAAACTATTGAACCAAGGTTAAAAAGGTAAAAAAATATCAAAATGTTACCGAGTAGCGCCAATAATAATAATGTCACTCCGTCTCTTCTCGTAGGTGTTGAGAAGGAGTTAAGGGATGTACCAAGCTAATGGGCAACAGCTTTATCCTGTTATTCAATCAAAATTTACTGCGATCTCCGATACGATTGCCAGGCGTGGAGATTATGAAAAATCCTTCCTTTTTCTTCCTCCAGCAGTGGACTGCCAAGGGTTGGTCATAATGACGATGAGAACTTCATTTTTGTTTCAGATTTGGGGAAGTACAAGAAGTTGTGGACGCGGTGTTGTTCCTGCTGAGCGACAACGCAAGTATGATATCTGGAGTGCAACTTCCAGTGGACGGTGGATTTTTAGCGACGTAACTGAGTTCTTTTTAATACTTTCGCTGCCAATCACTCACCAGTGCGTGATGAGACGCCAACGTTAAGAAACCAATTACGCGCCTAATAAAATTATTTTATCACTTTCCATTCATATTTGTTAGTAGCTTTTGCCCGCGTGAATGTCGGTTTTCTGCTACATGGAAAATCCCGAACAATCATTTATATAAAAAAAGATTTATATAAAAAATCATTGAACCAATTTTACTTGAGCTTTCGTGCGTTAACGGCGGCTACCGAGACAGGGATCAATCTGATCTTCAATTTTACTGAACGGATTTTGAAACACCGCAGTATTTAAGTTAGAATAAGTATGTATAAGACTAACGTTTGACCAAAATCTACCCGCTATTTTTTGCGCGAAGCTTGGACAAACAAACAAACAAACACTGATGGATTTGGTTTCAAAAGTCCTTAATTAGTCGATCTGAGTAGTTTTTTAATATCTTTTATTTACAAAATTTAACATTTAATAATTTCATCATAGTGATAGAATAGATAATAAGTAAAAAATTGTTATCCGGGAAACCCGTTTCTGCGGCGAGGCAATAACTATCACACGTCCAACCTGCCTGGCAGTGAACGTCTTAAAATAGGTATATTTGTGCTAAAAACAATAAAATAAAAAGAAAATACAAAGTTCGTTTTACTCAATTTATTGTGCCAAAGGAATTTATACATACTGGACATAGAAAACAATGCAAGCATGACAATCTGTTTATAATGCACGCTAACACAGGCTCGCACTTACAGTTCGCAGGGAAATTTTATCACTTGGGTAAACAAAACATTACACATTCTACATCGAGAATAAATTTAGTCTCACGAATACAATTAAAGTTCATTTTCGGAGGGAATAAAACATACCTACGGAATCTTAAATTTAAAATGTTGCCATACGCAAGTGAGAGCCACAATCTTGCTCTATGCCCTTACTCGCTCTAAATCTACTAATTTAGATATATCCCCCCTTTATTAATAAACAAAGGTTACAAAGCTGAATGTTCCGAGAATATTGGGAAACATAAACATAGATTTATTGACACGAATCTACAAAACGTACAATGGATAGGTATTATGACAGCAAAATTGTATGTATTTATTCCATTACCTAGGATATTGTAAAAAACAGTGTCTGCTTACCTAGATACCTTAAAAATACTATTTACAAAGATTAAGTCCTTAAAGTCTTTCGTCATTTTAGCATACGTACACTTAACTTTAGGAGCAAGCCCTGACCTCTCCTTGCCAAAAGCACACGAGATACACATTGCACCATTCCACAACGACCGATTAGCCGACAGTACAGTGGACGGCAAGAAACTTGAGTAACACACCAGTAGCGGGGCAGAATTCCCGCATGGCCATTTTAATGCGCTGAGCGCAACGTCAGCCGTAAAATGATGTCATTTGGCCGATACTAAACTTTCCGTTTAGGTCACATCGGCCACCGGTGGTTGACAGTGTAAAATATGACATAAAACTAAAAAAATACATTTTTTAATTAATTACTGAAAATTTATTTAACATTTACTTAATTTCTGTTTATTATAGCATATTATTGAGGAATTTTAATGAATTTTGATGAAGTCTTATCTGTCGGGCCAACCGATAAACAACACATAACAGACTTGGCGCACAGCGTATTGAATGAATGTCTATAAGCATTTCATTCAAAACGTAAATATCTTCTCTACTTCAATAAGAAACAACAGTATTAATATATTTACGCCGCCATATATTACAATGTCTTAATAGTGCGCTTNACATAACAGACTTGGCGCACAGCGTATTGAATGAATGTCTATAAGCATTTCATTCAAAACGTAAATATCTTTTCTACTTCAATAAGAAACAACAGTATTAATATATTTACGCCGCCATATATTACAATGTCTTAATAGTGCGCTCGTACGGCTATACCGCAATACCAGCGCTTCTAAACTGCGCACGTGGTCTGACGGGGATTTCCGAAAGAATTCGCGTGGCAGTATGTAAAAGGGCTAACTGATTAACCAATCGCGTACAAACGCGCATTAGAAAACCCCTCCGGCCCTGTACGTAGTCAAGGGCATTGCTCAAGTTTCGTGCCGTCTATTGCAATGGCTTGGCCGCCAGCCGGAGNAGAATTCGCGTGGCAGTATGTAAAAGGGCTAACTGATTAACCAATCGCGTACAAACGCGCATTAGAAAACCAAGTCAAGTCAAGGGCATTGCTCAAGTTTCGTGCCGTCTATTGCAATGGCTTGGCCGCCAGCCGGACAACACCTCGACACGCCCAATGCTGCGACGCCAATGTTTATCCAAACGTTGCGATGCCGCCTTCGCACTCCCACATCGGCTAATATACAATAATTATTATAAATTCATACTAATTAGTAACATAATATCATTAAATTATTTGGGTATTAAGATATGAACTCGTTCATACGAAGAAATCACCTATACACACTCGTACTGATCGTCCATAGAACACATTTATCATCCTTGGCACAGCGTTATTACGGTTGTAATAATTATGGATGCACTTCCGATAGAAAATTCATGTCAATAAAAATGGTTGTATCATACTGAAAGGAAAAAAATGCTTAACATTCCCTGTATGCCAATCAATTATACAAACATTTAATCGATGTTTAAGAATCGAATGATTATAGAGTCATTGCTGACGTAACAAACTTTTCAAAATTCAGGCTTTTCCTATCTTTTTCTAATGGAAAACACCAAAACGAGATAGCAAACACTTTAGCGAGTACCAACCTACATTTCTGTCAAAAGGTCCAAAAAATGTTGCGATTATGCGTATGTTCCGATATCAGGTCTAATCTGTATGTAGTACTTGATTTTGACACGTCTAAACAAAACTCATAGCGCCAAAATTGTTGCTATCTTGTTTTAGCGTTTGGCGTTAGAAAAAGATAGGGAAAGCCTAAATTTAGTTGTTTTACAGCAGAATTTACAGCAATGAGTGCTGTCAGTTTCAGTGTCTAGTTTAAAAGAACACATATCTAAAATAAACTAATACTTGTACAACATCAAGTCCCCCGGATGATCTAAATTATCGGAGACTGTGATGCCAATCTTCGAAATGAAATTACCATTTAATAACAATTAACATACAATATTTACACAAATTGAACCTAATTCTCAGTCACGTCACGAGTTGGCGGTAATCACTTGAGATTATATAAGATAACGTTATCACGTTTTAAAAATGTCTCTTAAAACGGTAACTAACATTTATATTTACAATATTTATTATTAAAATGCTCGCTGATTGGGAGCAAGGCTCGGAACCGGTTAATATAGGTTTTTAATAGTTTCGTATATCGTTTTCGTTCAGAACGAAACCGAAAAGCAATTCGTTCTATAACCGAAATAAACCGGTTCAAGTCAAATGTAGCAGATAGCAGACTCTTGAGCCTCTATTCTCTGTGGCGTTAGATCAGAGATTTCAGCGATATACCGGTTAATGGACGCTAATCTTTAAAAGAAGTATATTTACATAATAACTTTTAATATACCGGGTTTGAGAGAACCAAACCGAAATGATTATGTTCCTATGTACTTGTGGCCGAAGCGATTTGAAAATTCGACCAGTTTCCGAGCCCTGACCGCGAGAGCCCAAATATCGAGTCTCTACGGGTAAACGCTAATGTCACGTTTGGAATATTCCCAATACTCCTCGCGCGAGTTGTGGCAGCTCACGAGATAACTATGGAAGTATATTGCCACTAACTTCTAGCAGTTAGTTACGTGCCTACAGGCGAAGGTAGGAAACCATATTGCCAAGTCTTGTGTTATGTAATATTTCTTTACAATAAAATGTAGGTATTATCACATTACTTCATGAGAGATTACATTTGACTTGGCTAAACCAAATAACGAAAACCACGTAGAATTGTTGCATAATGATATCACGGACAACTTGTTGGTCGTTTTATTTCAATGTTTCAGCACTTTACCAATATTAACAATATAACAAAACAAGTTTATGTACCAAACATCACAAATTAATATTTTGTACACAAAAATAATAAATAAAACTTCAGGTGTGATGCAAATAATCAAAATACTAACTATAAGCCTTACATACTAAACATGAATATAAATATACCATAAGGCTAATATGGTAGATTATAAACGGTGTTGTGTTGGCAACCCCAACAAAAAAAATTCGTTAACCTGAATCTTTATTTTCGTGTCTTATATTATTATCATATTACTTATGGTGCTATTTAGTTTATTAATCGTTTATAATATTAAAAAACACTGAAACTTTGGGATAAAATTGTAACGAACTGATCGTTTTTCAAGGCCTACGGATTGGTAATAAGGCAAATTAATAAAAACCGCAACATTCCGAATTCCCATCACTTCACAAACAGCATTGTAGGTATACTATTAGTCCATATTAGGAATGTACTATTAGTCCATAGAGTAAAAATGATAATTTACCACTTTTAAAAAAATCTGATCTTGTCAATATTGGACGTAGAGTTCCAAATAACGGACTTAACATATATTTGCATTTGACACAAATATAAATGAAGCGATAATATTGAAATAATGCATCACAAAATTTTAGTTATTAATATGAGATCATAATTATTGATCGGTGAAACGGAACTAAATGGACTCTGTGTACGAACAGAAACACTAAGATTTAATTAGTTTTTAATATTTGATCCTATATAAATATATATAAATAAATAGTGTGTTTGTTAGCCTTCTGACTTTATTATAAGTACCCAGTATTTTGATTCAAGAGTCGTCACGTACTAATTTTGAACATAAAGTTTTCTTTCATCAATACCAGTCCAAAAATGTGTAGTCTTGGACACCGGCCTCCTATAATGATATCGCCACGGTGACAATTATAGCCGCTTGCAACTACCGATTGCTGTCACCGAAATCGCAACCTGGATTAACGCATTTGAAGCCAGCATTCTCAAACCGGAAAAATCAGATTTTCATATATTTACTTGCGTTCGCGGATTATAAATGTTACATGCACCGACCAGCGTCCCAATTGGGAACTTTTTTAAGCAATTGTAATGTTTAGAGGTTTTTTTAACAAAAATAATATTATATTTTAACTAATAACACACAAGCCATCTTGAAATGATCAAAAATTGTAGAAAAAAAAATTGGTCCCAAATGAATTAAGAACATTGGTATGAAGTGACCATGCTTTCTGTTCGGCGTCGCTATTCTAGCACAAAATGTGTCGGTTTTATGCACCACTACAGCCATGCAATCATTGGAACTATATCAGTGACTAATGTTCTCGAAAATTGCATCATTTAGGATCTCTTAGATAATCCTCAGAGCAAGCACTTTTTCTTTTTTTCAATCGATGCAGCGTGATCAACTGTATTAAATATTTCAAATTCATGGAAAGTTTGACACGTCGATATTTTTTACATACATCCTTAATATGTTGGTCAACTCTCGCAAAGTGTAAACTCTATAATTTATGCGCAATCTGTGACGGATTTTGTGTCTTTGGCTTTTGGATGTTATTGCGTAGTTCGCGGTTTTCTCAAACTCGTTTTATGTAATTTAAATTATTGTTAAATGTTCGTTTTGTGTAATTTAAATTATTGTTAAATATTCGTTTTGTGTAATTTAAATTATTGTTAAATGTTCGTTTTGTGTAATTTAAATTATTGTTAAATGTTCGTTTTGTGTAATTTAAATTATTGTTTTATGTACTGTAAATTATGTAATTTAAATTATTGTTTCGTTAATATCGCTATAGTTATTTGTTGTTCCTGTTTCCAGTGTGTTAGATTCTATTGTTATAAGTTGATCACTGTTGTTTTGTAATGAGTGGACTCTTCATCGAAGTAATGTATTTTAAATTATAAAACTTATTCATTTTTTTTATATTGTAATTTGTTGTTATTCACTTTAGTTTTATAAATTGTTACTGACCTAAAATATGTATACTTGTTTGAAATAAAAGTAATAATAATAAGCTAGATATTAAAGTTTAATGTGTATTTTGTCTTAATAATAAATGAAGTTTTCTTCATTTTGTGAATGATTTTCTTTTCATCGTATGCCTGAAAACAGATTTCTTACTCAACTGTTTTGGATTCGTTAAAATTCAGTTGAGTTGGAAATCTTAATTGTAGTCAATAAGTAGGTATAAATTCAAACATTGGTACATATACCTATGGTATATATTACAGCTTTAGTTCATCCGCGTATATCCGAGTGGCAGCACTTACCATACATGCAATTTTTTTAGCCGAGCTGCCACTCTTTCTCAGTTATTTCTCAGTACTCTGGTGCGTAGACTATCAATCAGCGGATAAGACTTGCGTACGGTGCACACTCCACTCACTGCGAGACGCGATTGTCTGCTATGTTCGTTTTGGCAATCCCTAATTTCATATATACATGCCCCCATAGCCGTTAATTTTAACACTCACGCTTTCATACCAATGAGCGTTTCTTTACCAAAATCTCCACACGAAACGGATTCATGGGGCATTATCTATGCGACCGTTCAGACAGTGTAAATTTGTAATAATTCGGGAGAGAGACAACTTTTGAAAAATTCTTTTATGTTAAAAATTATACCCATTAATATTACACCTTCAAATGCAATAAAAACATATTTTTCAATTTAAATAAAAATATGTTACAAAAACGCGGCAGTATGGTCACGTGATCACGTGTGACGTCATTGTGCTATAAACAAAAGTAAGGTATGTACGAATTTGATTTTGGTTAAAATTTAATTACGAATTTAAGGTATGAACGTGAAAAATTACTATCAATTTTGTGCTGTGCAATGCGTAGGATATCATATTATAAAACGATAAAAAAACCAAAAAATAAATATGACAACCTAACAACTAGATGTGTGTATTTATTGAACGTAGATGACACGTTTTCTGTTTAGAGTTTCCCATCACGTGACTCACAGTTAAAAAAATCTCAATTCTCTGAAGAGAAAATTATATAAATTAACAGTTTTTCCATATTTGTATTATTTTGAGCTTTTTATCGGTATTTTACTAACGCTTTGCACTAGGGGGCTCCGGACAATAGCCATTTAAAACTTGTCTTTAAACTCGAAGGCTCCGCCATGGAGACACACCTTGGAGGATTACAAAATAATTCTATACAAAAGTTTATGGTATGGTTTTAAGAATACAAAAGTTTCTGGTAATATGAATGAAAAATTTCGAGTGTAAATGGTTAAATCATTAATTTAAATTTTTAAACGTTACTGTCAACTCGTGGACTATCACAGAAGTCATGGTTCCGAGTGATAGTATGTATGATGTCCAAATATCGTAGTTTCGAGATTTGAAGTATCATATAATATAATTTGTTTTTATTTCTATGCCGTTATCATCATCTGCACTTATGAATCAGTCAAATATCAATTTGTCTCTCAATCATAGATCCACGTCAAAATTAAATCCATTATTAACAACAGTATTACATTTTCTGCTTAGTGCTACGAATAATAAAATCCAATATGATTATAATAACCCAACTATAGTAGTCGCTGTTTATGTTCTAACAGACATAGACAATAAAATGACACGTCATTGTCGTACATTTAATTAATCACACCCAATAGATACATGGAACTTGTCAATATAGATAACACCTATAAGAATTGTATTCACTTGTATGAGCATCGTCCGGAATAATAGATTTACTACGCTAAAGTCAGAATAAAAATATCAAAAAAGTAAACAATTTCTATGGACATCCGAATGTACCTTTACAAATTAATTTGCCCAATCATTACCATCCACTACTAATTGTATAGTCTGCGGTATAGAATTTGAACTTCAACGGTTCATATATTCTTGTTTACATTAATTAATTTACTACCTCGAATGGAATATATGTAGTGAATATATTCACACCGATACAGAATTGAACCGCTCCCAATACTTCATTTGTAGTGTCAATGAAAGTAACTTTTCAATGACCACATACAATATATTGCACCCAATGATTAGCAACACATTAAGTAACCTATGTACAATTCATTGTTCTGATATTAATGACTGGCTAAGCCAAGCTCAGTAGACAACTCGTGGTTAGCCAAAATCAATATTTAATCTAAACCTGAAATACATAGATTTAATAAAAAAAATATCAGCAGTTACGAGACTTCCAGATAATAATACAAACTTATACATTATAAGCAAGTTCGAAAATCTTTAAAATGTCTGAAAGGCAATCTTTGATATTTTTGATGTAAAATCTGTGGGTTTCGGCTTAGTCCACCGTATGCGTCCCATCGCTGGACAGGATCGAACAAGCGTCTTACTCCTAAATATAACTGAGCATAAAGAACAACGGACGAACTGGGATCTGCCCGCTCGCCGACTCGTCGATCGAACTGGGCGTGGGGGCAAACAGTTTGCGTTTGACTCAACTTTCGAACTGCAAATGAAAACCAAACTATAGCTAACCATCAACGAGTGAGCGACGATTGCAGCAAATTTAAGTCCGATGTAAAAATTTAAATAAATGCTTCTCGTTCATTCATTCCCGCCGACCGGTTGAATCGAAGAGCCAAGCGACGGAGATCACGTACTGTGCGCGTTGAGTGAATGAATGAAAAATAGTATTGGATGTTAATTTCTAACAAACAGTCTGCTACAAACTGTTTGCCCAGTGCTTCCATGACGTGAAAGCCCTACAGCACCGAGAGGCCATAGCGACGTTGACGACAGTGAAATTTAACCAGCGACATGACAAATGGTCGTCAAGTGAATTGCTTCTCGTAAATTTCCAAACTCGATTTGCTACCTCATCGCCGCCATGCACAGACTCCGGTGGAGTAGAGCTTTAAAGGTCACGAACACATTAGACAGTTTGCCTTCAACTATTGGAGTTATTTCTAATAAATCTGTATTAACTCGTACCTACAGTACATAGGTTACGGCATTCATATGCCGTCTGATACAAGATGGCGGAGGCTAATTAATTACTGTCCTTCACTCACTCACCATCTGATCCAAACGTAGTCTCCAACGTTACAGTATTTTAGTTACAGTTAATCACTCACCATGACATTCAGGATGGCGGTGGCCAATTAACTATTGTTATTTACTCGCTTAATCGAATTCGCAGCAAACTGTTTGCGTAGTGTGTCCGCAGCCTAGGGTGAAATTCCACCAGTGTGCAGCACAGTGCCACCCAGTATACAGCACAAATATTCGTCTCGGTGGAATCACTCAAACGTTACAAATTCCATGCCGAACACCACACGCACTGGAAATCATTCACAGTAGCGTGATCCCGACCCAACTCGAGCTGCTGTGAGATGGATTTAAATTATGAATTCCATCTGACATCAACCCCGTGGACCGCATACTCCTTGCTACTTGTGTGGCCGTGCTCACTGCTTTACGTGCCTTCAACGGCAGGACGCCATAGAGATGTTGGTACACTTATCTGGGGTTTGACCCGCAGACATTTAAATCTGAAGTTAAACATAACCCCGACACGCGATGAATTATATTTGACATACGATGCCAAGTTAACAAATGCGTTATTTAAGTAACGCTCAACACGTTCATACACAAAAGTGCTGCACACGGTATTGGTGTAACTTCACCTTAAGGGTGACCACCCGTCGGTGCACTCGGTCACTAAAATTAAATACTTTACAGTTATATGTGAGTTAACACGGATGCGTACAGAACGTGTCGTCTCGGCGCGGCGGCGGCCACGGCGAGCTGCCTCACCGCCACTCCGAGATGGCCGCCACCGTGGTGCTGGGCTGGCCCGTGGTGCCGCCCGCGCCCGCCCCGCCCCCCACCCCACCTGCTATCACGACATCAAGCGTTATGTCAGATGCGATTCACTAGCCTTTGTTGTGAATCTACGGCGAAAACGACAACGCTCTTCCATTTTATCACGTTCACGCCGGCGCGTACCACTGGTGGCTCGCACAGACTACCTCATCGGTCGACGCGTACCAACGGTGGCACGTACGAGACTGCCTCATCAGACGGCGCGTACCACCGGCAGCTCGCACAAGACTGCTTCATCGGGCGACGCGTACCACCGGTGACTCACACAAAATTGCTACATTAAGCGGCGTGTACCAACAGTGACTCTTCCATCACTGCATCATTGAACGGTGCGTATCACCGGTGGATCATACAAAACTGCCTGATTGGGTGCGCGTACCACAGGTGGCTCGCACAATTCAATCCACAAATAACAGCAATACCACAACAGCAGTAGCTTTGAGAGTAATGCAAAAAACTGCTACATTTGCGAAAAAAAAATCGTTCCTTCGTTTCGTTTTCGTTCATTTACGTTCTGGATTAGCCTGCAGGAATGAAACATGAAAAACGCCGCCGGCACGAACGTGTTAAATATCAGTGGAAGGAAAAGTATTTGCCGTGACTAAAACCCAACTTTTCACTATAGCCAAGAAAATGTAACTGGACTATTACGACGTCTACGGGTACTGAGTAATACTGTACGATCTGGATTGTGATTTGTCGACGTGTTTGGAGGTTATTAATCGAATAAATCATCATCAATTGTCACGCAAACGGCACCTTCGAACCGCACAATTCGTAACCGTGTAAATAGATTATAATAACGCAGCATGTAACTCACTGCTCTCCTGTTCTTGGTTTTGTTCGTGACGTCTTATAGTGCGGTCATTGCCACTTGATTGGTAGTTACCACGCTGTCCACCTGTAATTGGAGAAAAAACAAAAATATATACTTACACAAGTTATTTTTCAAAAATAAATTAACAAAACCATGCTACGCGGTTCCCTATTTGCATTAATTTGTCTCAATAATTATTTTTCACTTCTGACCCGCAAGTTAGCTTTATGAATACTCTAAAATGAAACTGGATGATTTGGCAATTAAATAAGGCTTGTTTAAGTTTAGGAGGTTTAGGTTTGGGTGGTTTGGATGGTTTAGGTTTGGGAGGGTTGGCTTTGGGCAGCGTAGGTTTGAGAAGTAAAGGTTCAGGAGGTTTAGATTTGGGTGGCGTAGGTTTGAGAAGTTTGGGTTTAGGAAATTTAGATTTAGGTCAATGGTGACGTAGATATGGGAGGTTTTGGAGGTTTAGATTTAGGTTAGGGTGGCGTAGATATGGGAGGTTTCGGTTTTGGAGGTTTAGATTTAGGTTAGGGTGGCGTAGATATGGGAGGTTTCGGTTTTGGAGGTTTTGATTTAGGTTAGGGTGGCGTAGATATGTGAGGTTTCGGTTTTGGAGGTTTAGATTTAGGTTAGGGTGGCGTAGATATGGGAGGTTTCGGTTTTGGAGGTTTAGATTTAGGTTAGGGTGGCGTAGATATGGGAGGTTTCGGTTTTGGAGGTTTAGATTTAAGTTAGAGTGGT
>WUAW01002417.1:8610-21090 GCA_017165845.1 Thaumetopoea pityocampa | reverse complement strand
CTCTCTATCTCCCGTAGCACCTCTGACTTATTCGACGTTACGCTTCCATCCTCGATCTTCAGCTTTGTTAAATGGCTTTGCCCAATAGACGCGTCTCTTGCGAATACTTTGGAGCCATGGTTCCGCTTAATACGCTGTGTACTAAAGGAGCGTATATCGCGTCGCAAGGACTTCATAATCTGTCTATTGCGCTGCCAATAAGACTCGGTGTTTTCGGCGGTTTGGAGCGTCATAGAACGTCTACTAGCCATGAGGTCTCGGGTATGGTCGGATAGTTTTTGAGGTCTATTTTTACAGTGGGTTTTGAAATACTTGGACCCTACCGTACGGACAGTTTCTACCAGCCTGCTGTTAATATCATCCACTGATGTACAGCTGCCTAACAATTCAAAGCGATTTGACAGTTCAAATTGAAAGCTCTCAGGGTTAAATTACATAAAAAAACATAAATAAAGAAACATAAATAAAGAAACATAATACTATTAAGCATTAAATGAGAAATAATGATTTTTCACCATATTTTTAATAATGAGTAAGTAGTGAAAGCTAAATTAGCTAAAATCTGTAGCATTTTTGTAGTATTTTTTTGCAATAAATTTGTGACGATGATGATGATTTACTTATAGCCTATGTCCATCCTTTTCAGTTTTCAACTTGCCTATGAGAAATAGGTCATATAAGTATACAAAATTAAGATGGACATTAAAAAATGGAATCCGTTTAATCACGGGTGGTTTCTTATTTGATAGGATTTTAATTGTGTCGTTGAGATGATAGACTTTTTGCATATAAGATATAAGTAACTATACCAAGGAAATTAGAATCAAGATTCTTGAGTTATACTCACTTTATGGCATAACTTAATCACGTAGTTAAGCTATTTAATGCTAGATGGCGCAATATTTGGATATCGTATCAAGAAGTTACCAACCATAAATAACAATTATGACATGATCATTTAACAAGCACCTTATTTGCCAATTTAGACGTCCGTGAAAGTGACTGATTTAAACTCTACTACCTACGGTCATATAGTTTTTATTTTAGTTTTATTTTATTTATCAACTCGGCGACAATATTTATCAGTAACACATACATACTCATACACACATGTATCCGACGAAGGACGAAGGACTGAGTTGCACAGAACGCGATCCCAACACTAGTACTCACAGTCGATATGGTTGTTAATGATTTCATATAATAGACATAGCTATAAGTTTACACCACTCCTCCAAATTAAGAAGTCCATAGCGCAGACAGTCATTGCATACGAGATCTTAGGTAATTGGAACCCATAGTTCTTGATATTAAAGAAAAAGAGTACGAGTCATCTATCAACAACTGTGTAAGTTATGAGAAGACTACATTCAGCTTATTGTACCTTTTCAATTTACTATATATACATGGGTCAATTTGTATTCAATTAGAATAAAATAAACTTAAATAACTCATCTTTTTTACCATAACAAACCCATGTGTACAAAAATTTTTTTTTATTAAATTGTCGTCTTATCTCCCTTTTCTTTGACACCACAAAATTAAGATGACTTATTATTATTTTTTGTATTCGTCCTTATAACAGTTCGATACGATCTTTGTATATTGTGCATTGTGGGAATCAGACTTGACATACATATTTCTGAAGTGCTGCGTAAATATGCTTATAAACTGTTTTAATTGCGGCAATATCATTAAATTGCTTGCACGACCGGATGACAAATCCCAAATTTTTAAACGCTATATTTATAACTAGCTGTGCCCGCGACTCCGTCCGCGTGGCTGTTCGGTAAGAGCGAAATTATACATAAATTGTTTTCTCCGACCTTAACTTATTCTTAAATGAAAAAAACACTGAATGTTACAGGAAGTTCGCCACAATGCAAAAGTGAAAACCGCATTCAAATCGATTCAGCCGTTTCTGAGATTAGAGTGCAAAAACGCACAGACAAAATTTTTAAAACCTATATTTTTGGCTCCGGCAACTTAAGTACAACCTGTATGGATAGTTTTGAGGGGACAGACTTCTTAAACACATCATCTAATCTTTCTTTTATTTGGGTGGGGGACAAGCCTTCTTTAAACAGAAACTTTATGACGCTTCGGTACTCGAATTTCGATATTTTGAAGAAATACGCGACTCTTGTTGTTCGAACCACTGCTAAACTGAGACTACGCTTTTCATGTCGATGCGTGTTCTTATATAAATTACACGACAAATGTACTATCCGATGCAACATAACACGTATCGACAAGTCGCGTAGAACTATATCAGGCCAGTTCATTATGGGACCAACTACGTACATTATATCAGAAAAGTTTTTCAGTAAAAGAATAATGTTTTAATAACCAATAAGTAACCACAGATTTACATTCTGTTTTGGGAAGAGGGTAAATTTTTAAAAATCTATTTATTTTATAATAGAGATTGCTACTTTGATAGCAGAGAAATCGGTGGACAAAAGCAGTATAAAATCTTTGACTGGAGCAAACTATATCTTTCCTGTGCAATTTATTTATTTTGTTAAGCTCATAATCAAGCAAAGAATGTTGCTTGACAATGGTATATAATATAAAGAGCTTACAGACTAATAATGTTCTTGACTTCCAATTGTTTGTAGAGATATACAGTAGGGTAAAAGAAAGGCAAGCAAAAGCCAACTTTTAAGATGACCGTTTGCGTTCTTTCAAGTCATAGAAGATGTGATTTTGAAAAACCGCTCCATGACGTAATGCAATATGATTGATAGAGAGCGAGGTAAACTAATTTCATTAACTTTTTATCTGCGACGTGACGAAGGTGCTTAAAAACCACAATAAGCTTTCGAATTCGAACTACAAGGATATCAAAGTGATTTTCAAAATTTAATTTACTGTCGATAATTACACCGAAGTATTTAATTGAAGTAGTATTTTGCAATTTAGAATAACGACATGATTATGTACTATTAGGATTATTGCAAGAGTGATATATGATATTGTATGAGGATACAACTGGATCTATCTTGCTCATGGAAAAGGTGACATTGTGTTTTTTTTACATTGAGTGTCAGTATGTTATTATTAAGCCATTTAGTTACCATATTAAAACCCCTTTGAGCATAAGAGAAGACTTGCTCTCACGAGTCCCCAGAGAAGAGCAGAACTGTGTCATCGACGAAAGTAATGATTTTAGTATTAGGAAGCTCTAATTGACAGAGATCGTTAATATAGACTAGGAACAAAGTTGGACCCAAAATGCTCCCTTGGGGGACTCCATAATGAATTTGTACTTCATCATTGGTAAAAGTATTGATTTTAACACATTGGGTTCACTGAAAAAAGATATCAGTATTGTCTTACTGCTGTTGGCTGACTTACTCGATGGCCATAAGCCTGGTCTATGACTTCAATAACGGCAGAGGAAGTAGCAGAGACCTTGGTCAGTAGATGGATTACAAGGTTTTGTGTTCTGGCTCTATCACTGCTGACCAAGGACGTCAATTTGAATCTAACGTATTTCGTAGTTTGATGAACCGTATTGCTATGAAACGCGTTTGCACCGGTTTCGGAAATCTTTTTGTGCAACGCCTACTCTTAATGCATGGCCAATTCGAACAATCAATGTAACAGTGGGTCGATTTCGGGATCCGGATATTCAGCGGCCATGACTTGATCTATTTCGCTGGGTATGATTTTTTTCTTCCAACCACAAAAGTTATGCTTTTGCCATTCAATTGAATATATGTAGCATTCGACTGTCTCAAATACTTTTCTTTTTGTTAAGAATTCCATCAGGCACTTCAACTTTAAAATCATATTTAACAGCATTTTTATTTTAACAGTGATAGCTTAGTGCAGGGGCGGACTGCGAGTCTAGGGGGCCCTGGGCTTGGCACTTAGGGGCCCGCCTAATTAATCATCTAATTGCCATTTTGTCAAAAAAACTGTCTTCGATAATCTGTACTAAGGTACACAGTATAGGAAAAAAGGACAATAAAATATTTTATTTTAAAATTTAATATGAATTTAACACACAAACTGCAACTGTGAGACATTATGGTAAAAAAATCAACACGTTACGTTATAACTAGCATTTGCCTGCAGCTCCACCCACATGAATGTCGGTTTTCCAATATATGGGAAATCCCGACACGGTCATAGATTTAAACAAAAAACCTATGAACCACTTTTACTTGACCTTTCGTACCTTAACAGCGCCTATTAAAACAATACCCGCAGTATCTTCAATTCTACTGGACCGATTTTGATGAAACATACCGCAGTATTTGAGTCTGAATAGTACCTTTAAGAATGTAGTAGTTTATCCAAAATCTACCTGCTAGTTTTTGCGTGAAGCTCGAACATACAAACAAACATCGACTGATTTGGTTTAAGAAGCCCTTCATCGATCTGAGTAGTTTCTTTATAAATAACTTTTATTTTTGAAAATTTGATATTTAAAAATTTTATATAAGTAATAAGATACAATAATTAATAATAATAATAATTAATATTAATAAGTAATAAGATACAATTTTGTGTACAATAGGAATAAATAAATAAATAAGATTTATAAAGTAACCTTTTTGCATTTTTGTGCTGCAATTTCCTTTATTTGTTCATCACATTTTAAGTCATTTGTCAAATAATTAATCGACAGTTTGACCTATATTTGTTTTTTGTATACATCCTGGAGGAACGCCTTCACTGTGAGGTCGGGGGCCCTTTCTATCCACGGGGCTCTGAGCTGCAGCCCAAAAAACTCTTATATAGATCCGCCCCTGGCCTAGTGATGTGACCATTTATGCCAACTTTAAAATTTTGAAATCATATGCTTATTGGTGATTGCTCATTTCAAACAGGGTGTAGGTAAACATCGCAAGGAAACCTGCATACCTGAAAAATTTTTTCGCCTGCTTGTGAAGTCTGCCAACCCACATTAGGCCAGCGCGTTTGATTATAGCCTAACTCCTTTCATTCTCTGTGTATATGTATACCTATGTTCTTAATAAAACAATTATTTTAATATTCTCACAAATATATTTGTCATTTATGTAATTTAATCACAAAATGTACAATAATTGAATAGTACACATACAAATACAAAATATTCATTTCAATAATTAACATTTAACCCAAAATATACTTATGTAAAAAAAAAATGTCACGATGACTGTAAAATGCTCTAACTATAATAAAATATGGTGGAATTTGACATGATACAATAAGGACAGCAACCTCAATAGTTATAACTGTAAGCAAAGGGCTACAAGTAAACTATCCCTGAGATTTTAAGGTTATTTTGAATGGCATTCATTAATAATAAGGATTCACTAATCATAAGGATTAGTTTGTAAATTTTGTAGTCGATCTTCATATATGATTTTAAATTAGTATTTTTTTAATTCCTTCATTCATTTTGTTCCAAAATCAAAATGTATAAGACAAGTTTTGCACTCTCTTTTGTTTTTTTTACTCTCACTCATTCGGTCCCATAGAGAATTGATACATACTATTGATACATGATAAATTTAAAACGTCATGGTTTGTATATTAAATATATTTCAAAAATCTGACGTAGATCGACTTCAGTAGCCGCCATTATGATACAAGAGCTCAGGTGAAAATGGTACTGGACTTTTTTTGTAAATCTATAATTATTTTGGGATATCTACAATTATTTCGGGATTTTTAACTTAGCGCTAAAACCGACATTCACGCGGACGGAGCCGCGGGTGAAACTCAGCTTTGAATAACTTTAATAATTTTTCTTCTGCCTGGCGATAATATATCTCATGATATCTGAAATTTTCACCTGTATATATTAATATATAGGGAATAGCCATCAAAATGCATTCAATGCCTGTTTATAATGAAGCTGTACTTAAACAAATTCATGCCTTAATTAATTTACATTTACTACGTACTAATCTTATTATAATAACTGTAGGGTAGGTAACTATGAGATTGCATTGTAATAATAAACTTTAAATTTATAACATTTCACAAATATTGACATTTGAGTCTACAGTATAACTTAAACCTAAAGATTCCACATCACATTTATGTACTGATATATGTAAGTATAGTATCATCATCAAAAAATGTAGAAACAAATTATATATAAACTGGAATTGACTATTTACCTGAAGGTAGGCAGAATTAATACTAATAAGTTAATAAATGTCGGATATTTTTTTTACAAAAATTGCTATGCGCTCGAGCGTGGAACAATTCGTAATTTCATAGTTTGTTATAATCGCGCTAGATTACGTAGAAGTTACGTAATCGTCTGTGGCGGAACATTTTTATTCCATAATCTTTTGACAGTCCAACGTGAACATTATTAAAATATGAGGATGTAGACACTTATTTGAAAATGCTTTTAATTTATTGCCATGTGTATATGTGTATATTATATGCATTTAAAATTATTTGTATATCTTGCTTTCATTTAAAAACATGTTTTTTTAGTATTATTTTGTATTACTGGCGGATTTTATCTTATATGAACATCATATTTATTTCACCACATGACTATATACTAAATCAGTCCCCTAATTAAATTATGTGTAATTTCTTATTTGTCACGTTTGGCAATGCAAACTTTAATCCCGCTCGTAAGTCATTGAAACAGTATCGCCAATGAGTTTTGGTCAAAAGTTACCCGGGCTTAGATATTTTTTTTTTTCGGATAAGTAGCATTAATATACTTGTATTGATATTCTATTACGTAATGCATACGTATGAATTACATTTTAAGACATGTAGGTATCACGGTGGGGTCAAAAGTAACGCGAAATATATCAGATTTTGCGTTCTGGCAACATTGCATTGACTGCGCTTTGGATGTAAGAAGTAGAACGGAAGAGCGCGGCAAGCGACCAATCAAGGGTACATATAGCGTCTTGTTGATCGCATCCACGACTGTCTAGCCGCTCGCATACCATACCTAAGGCGCGGCCAACGAGTAAGACGCTAACGATCTTCCTAGAATTCTCACAATAGTGCAATTCTGCAAGTCAATTTAAATAATATTTTTCTTACTATCAATCAGCTAGTAGATTAAATCCCAGTCCGACAGATGGCGCTGGGCGCAAAGTATAGTATCTATCAAAAATGATACGACGGTCATATTTGGCATCAGCAGATTGGCACCACGAGAGATATTCAATAAATATTCAACTAGATAACCTTAAAAGTTTTATTGCCTAATTTAATAACTGCAATGGCATTGAGATCTAAATTGAACCTTTTTTTAAGGTTTTCTTGTGATGGCTAAAACGAGGAGTGAACTTAAATTCATGGATGAATAACAATTACTTTATTTTCTTCCTAAAAAAATCGGATTCGTATATCAAAAACGAATGTAAATTATTTTTTTATAAGTTTTATATCCTATGCAACGTAAATAACAATGACACTACTCCAGTAGGTACTGCAAGTCACCTTGGCTATGCAACAAAGGTGATTAATTATAGCCCAGTTGCTCAATTATTATGTATACGAGTATGTACACACGTGGGTAAATACACAAATAATATGTAGTTACTTCCATTTGCATTCATATTATTATTAAATTTTATCATATGTTTTTTTTTCACAGTCGCGTTTCCCTCGGATAGAATGTTTGAATAATTATTTTTACTGCATTAAAATCCTAGACATTCTGCTTTTACATTTTGTTATTATATCTTATTACCGATCTATATAAAAAAATAGGTTTATCTTAAATTAACCAAGTCTTTTTCCAGTATAGGTTAGTTGGGTAGAATTTAATAACAATGCTTTTTTTAATTCTATGTCTGACACAGATACATAAAATTGGAACGTCAGTTTGAACGTCAGTAAATTAATTGTCATGCTTGATTAAAAAAAAAAAAACAATCACTGCTCGTTTTGCTCACCCAATACTACTATTAAGTAATACTACCATTGTTCTTGGGATTTTAAATTATTAACACATTCCCCGCTGGACATGTGAGGATGTGTTGATACCGTTATTGCCTCGCCATAGAAATGGGGTTTCCCGGGAGACCATTTACTTATATTATAATAAATTTTCCCGCACATACGCGTGTCTGGATACTGAGACTACACATCGTGGCTGCTTTTCAACGTTGGCGCCACATCACACGCCGGCGCGTGATCGGCACCAAATATTATGTAGTTATTATCATTACGCAGTTTTTATAGTTTATAATGCTATAAATTTTAAAAATTGTCCGCTACCTTATTTGAATTAAAATAGACAGATAGATACTTAATAATAGAATCTGATTTAAAATATACCAACACTAAAATGTATTTCCACGCTTATTCAGGCAAACAATTTTTGATAAATCATTATAAATTAATATAACCTATCTATTACATTCACAACTAGTAAGGAATATTGGTAACTAATCCGTCTTTTTTTTAATATATATTTCTAATATATTATATATAATATTTAATTAACGATTATATACGATATTTTAATAATTAACCTCTTTCATATGGGCTTTTGATCTTTGCTAATATTAGGTAGGCCATTAAAATAATTGGAAAGTTTTCGTATAGGTAAATTGTACGACAAATATAGTGCCCGTGGGTACATATAAAATACATATGATATATATGTATATAATATATATAACCATACATACTATATACTTCTCAGTTGTCGATCTTCGTTGCCAAGGCCGATAGAAGTTCTAAATACTGTATAAAGAAAAAGCCTAAACTTTTTTTAAAGGTCGGCAACGCACCTGATTTACATCCGGTGTCGCGAGTGTCTATGGGCAGCGGTGATCACTTACCATCACGTGATCCGCTTGCCCGTTTGCTCCCTCTTATATAAAAAAAAGCTTTTCAAATATTCTTATCCACTCCTCCAACTACAATAATATAGGTATTTTCTTAGTAGAATAAAAAAGTCATCAGAAAGTCTTAAATTTAAATTTTTAGCTAGATAATACAAGTCTAAGGGGGTTACAGTAGGTATGCGTTTGGTCATTGGTTTCCGTCGTGTCGGCGCCATATTGGCACCATTTATTCGTCAGCCTCAGCAGTGGGGGGACAGCCAGCGTGTGTCAGCCCCGGCTGAGCAGCCCTGGGTCAAAGGCACCTTCGACTCACAGCGCTGTCTTCTTGATCTCTGTCATCACTTGGCACATTATTATTCTGTTCTTCATCACGATTTAAAACAAACACCGGTTCCACATTCTCGTCGTCGCTGTTAAATCTGGAAATAGAAATTTTAATATTTATTTATTTTAATCGACGAAAGTGTATGAAAATATGTATAGATGTGGATGAGGCGAGAGAGGTGTGTCAGGATCGTGGTATGTAGAAATTATGGTCTCTACCTACCCTTATCAGCGTGAGTGTATGTATGTAATATTTATTATTTTACCCAACATGTCTCGTTTCCCGCGGGCTACAGATAGGCACATTGCTCGTAGCAAGTGCACAGAAGTGGTCTCAGCCTACCTCAATTATTCGGTAGTGTAGTGGTCAGTATCCCCACCTGTGACGTGGGAGACCGGGGTTCGATTCCCCACCGGAGAGCCACGGAAATGATGTGATTATATTATATGTTATTTTTATAATAAACGTACTGTGATCGTTTTGTGAGGATGTTTTGATGTTGAAAATAATCTCGAACACCTCTGACAACCCTTTAGGGCTAGTATTCATATTTAGGCATATTTTCTGATTGGTACAGTGGCAGTCAGTCTGTTTTTTTGTACCAAGTGGTCCTGCATTCGAATCCTGGTGAGCACGAACTTTGTGTGATAAGTACAAATGTACCCGTGTCATAGATATTTATTTATATATGTATTAGTGTTCATCTATATAAGTATGTATATCGTTGTCTAGTACCTAAGACACGGTGAATCTTAATTTGGGACTAGATCAATGTGTGTGAAAAACGTGTCCACAGTATTATTACCGCATGGTCTTAAAGTTTGTTTTAACTGGATTGTCTTTGATTGGATAACTAAAATACAGACGAATCAATATGTTGTACCACTACAGGTCCGAAGCGGCCCAGACCTAGCACTCGACACAGCATCTCTGAACGTAGAAGTCGTCTTAGAATTTGCCTTTGGACCGAATCCTCACAGGTATTACTCCATCGCATTGTATTTAGTCTACATTGCTGTTTAATTCTCTTGTAACACAACTTAGCTAAATTTAGGCTCTCCTATCTTTTTCTAATGCTGAACGACAAAACCAGATAGCATCAATTTTTGTGCTGTCAGTTTTGTTTAGACACGTCAAAATTAAATTCTAAATACAAATTTAGGCGTGTCCTCGGAACATACATACGTACATTCACGCCTTTTTTCCTGGCTCTTTTCTTTTTTCCTCGGAAAATGACAATTAAATATACGCAAAAACGCAAAGTTAGTTGTGCCTTTTGTCAGAAATGTAGGTCGGTACTCGCTAAAATAGTTTGCTGTCTCGTTTTGATGTTTGACATTAGAAAAAGAAAGAAGAGCCGAAATTTAGTTTGAGTTGTGTTACATCAGAGTTGACACTATATTATTTGCTTCTTTTAAACCAGTTACCAATATATGTTAGTATAGTAAAAAAAGGTCCTACTAAAGAAAGCAGAATGGAGAGCATAAAAATTTCTATGAAAAGACACAAAATGGTAATTGGCCAAACAGTGTTCATGTTTATTCAATCACATGTATACTAACATTTATTATATATATTTACGAGTATAGTCTATGGTAAAATAGGTCAGGGAGTAGTTAATCTTTTAGTCTGTCCGGCAAATAGACTTAAGTATACGGGTAAGCGACCCCGGCCTCCCGAGCTAATACTGTCTCTTCTCACTCCTTTCGGGATAATAATAACCTTGATCAATAAACCTTTCCTACCTCATTCTCTTTTCGTGGGGACGCAAAGAGAAACTTTAACACTTGAAACTTATAAAAATGGCGGCGTCGTGGATCGCCACCGGACACGTCTCGTTTCCCGCGAGGCGAATAGTCACTATGGCTATGGACAGCCACTTTGCTACATTAAAAGATCGTAGCAGGTGAAACAAGTGGTCTCTGCTACCTAAAAAAAAAACCTTGGAGAAAAGGCGTCACTGTATGTATGTATAGCAAACCTTATTTCATACACATTAAATTTAAATTCACACAGAGTACAATATATTATGACAAGGGTGCACTCACAGGTATCGTGGTATCTCCCCCCTCATGGTGCATATTGCATTTGTTAGGGCCTTCACATAATTTTTGGCTAATGTCAGGGTCTCTATTTTTGATAAACTCCTGTTGTCCTTTTTGACATGTGGAATCACGCGGCGGAGATCCTAAAAATAAGATATCATTACATTCCAAACAGGTCTAGTTCTTTTTTAAGGTAATGAAATTTAATGGTATCGTATATGAAAATAACATTATCCTACTAAAGAATAAAACAAAAAGTATTATGAGCAAATGAATAATAAGTTATGTACAAAATTTATTTCGCTATGTATATATCGTAAATAACGTGATACATATTTCTTAGTTGCCCGGAAATCATAATACATATATGCATAATATCTAACAAAAATATCTACATACTATGACATGAGAAATCTCTTACAAAAATCATCTCGTAGTCTAGTCTATGGCTTGACGTATTACGCTAAAATTTACTAGATCACGCAAGGGTAATGCCAAAAGAAATTAGAGTCTCAAAAATTATAAAACTTATTCTTTATTAAAAGTATCGAATTTTATTCAAATTTATTCTCTATTTCTTTTTTTTCAAACCGCTTGCCCTTTGATCTATTTTTCTGAATGGTGATTTAAGAGGTATTCCATTTTCAAATTTCTCAGTAAATAACCTATTCTTATGGTGGTGTATAACTTGCCAGTGTCAAATAAATAAAGAGTATTTAATTTCTTTTGGAATGACCTCGTATAAGTTATATAATTACAATCATTCGCATTAAAACCCTTATATTTTTCAGTAATGGCGCAGTAATGGCGTTTTCAATACTCGTAGTGTCGAATTATTGGAATTCCGAATTTCACGATTACGAAGGACTTGATTTTATCCGTCACATCACGAATACTTACACTATCATCGCTTACATTATCCTTCTATCCCCAGTCTATATTCGTCCCCGTTACGGGGGCACGAATCTTCTTTCCTCAAGAGTGGGATAGGCCGTAGTCTACCACACTGGCCTAGTGCGGGTTGGTTCGCACACATAACCTACCTCAAATGCTCGATTCAACGAATGCATTCTCATTCGTTCCCGCTCATTGCTCTCTAGTCGACGCAGGTTGCGCTCCCTGGCGGATATCCCGCAACGCCGCCGTCGGCCTGGACCCGTGGGCCCGCCACTGCTGGCTGCGGATGAAGAGGACCCGGCAGCGACTCGCCGCGGTCGGCTGACCCGCCGTGGCAACTGCTCGTCACTTCCGCTGCCACTGTCGTAAAAATCTGGAATTAAAACGTACATAACTTTTGTAGGTATGAATATTTTTTTAATTA
>WUAW01002413.1:0-11692 GCA_017165845.1 Thaumetopoea pityocampa | reverse complement strand
CTTTTCGCCCCCGCGGGAAACGAGACGTGTCGGGTGGCGAACCACGACGCCGCCATTTTAAGGTTCAAAATTTTTAAAATGCCTCATTGCGTTCCCACGAAAAGGAAGGAAAGGAAAGAGGTTGAGGTAAGAAAGGTGTATTGAGTAAGGAGTATGGAATATTGTTGAATATTACTAATATTGTTGGAGATAATCGCAGGTGTGATATGGGATCGGTGTAAGTTGAAGAATGATGTGGTGACAAGGATCGAGGAAGGGAGAATATTTAGAAAGCATGAGTTAGATTCTAATAATAAAAGGAATATGTATATACCGGGCAAACGTGAGTGGAAGTGTCAGAAAAGGGCGCCCATGAAAAACTTACCTTGATTAAATCAAAAACTTGTTTCACATTAGTGGTATGGCAAACTGTGGTTTCTCCCTACCCTTATGGGATACCGGCGTGAGTGTATGTACGTATGTATCACCGCAGGCGAGGAATGCGCAGCAGTCGCCCACTCACGCGCATTGTATGCTGATCTCGGGTCGCAGGTCGCCACTCGAGCGCGGGGCCGGTCTCATTCGGCCATTGTCGTTTTTTATTGGACCATTTCTTTGGTATGCTTTTTAACGCATCGTGATTTAAATTTTCATATAAGGAGAACAATGTTTAATCTTTGTAATTTGATACAAATAAACATCTCAACTTTACTGCTTCTTTGCTGTGTAGCGCCGGCTTAATAATTGCGTCACTCCATCTCTTCCCGAAACCATCTCTTCACTGTCAGAACCAGCTAAAGGATGTTCCAGGATGACAGGCAGCGTTATCCTATAATTCAATAAAAATCTACTGCCATCTCCAAGACTTCTGCCAAGTGTGCAGATTAAGGCAAATCATTGATTTTTAAGGCGAAAGCTCATGATCAACACTAGATTTCCAAAGGTTAATGCTGATGCTGATGATGAAGAAGCATCCTCACAAGATGAACTGTCTAGCAGCACAACAGGCAGGAAATGTGATACAGAAGTAAAATTCATGAAACACATGTGCTGCTATGATCTTCTAGACCTAGCGTACCTCAAACCTAAAGATTATAGACTCTTTACTGCTAGATTAATATGTAGTTTTATTGAAACTGCACGAATTCAACTATGTACAAAAGATCTCAAAGAAGACGAACTTTGTGTAACGAGGTGAATGTTTGTACCCGAATTCTGGATGTTTGTCTGTTAGTGTTTATCTATATAAGTATATTATACTAGACAACAATATACCCAAGACATAGGGAATCCTAATTTGGGGCTAGATTAATGTCTGAAAAAAGTGTCCATAATATTATATAATTGGTCTCAACATTTCTTAGTCATTGTTTATAGTTTAACTATAAACTAAGACGGTTTTAGTGATAAGTAATTAAAGTAACAAATACATTCTCACAGCTTTTATGGGGTAGACAGATACGTAAGTAGATAGTAGTTCAGTTAAAATATTATTAATATTTGGAAAACTATGCAAGTCCTGGGAGGTGGTTCTACATAGAAATTTAAAACCGTATAAGTGACTCAATCAGCAATATTTGGATAACTAATATTACAACAGTATATTATGTAAATATTTCTCCTCAAAATGCTACCTTTTTTAACAAAGCCCTGCGTAAACGAATTTACGCTTTGAAAGCGCGATTCAGTTTTGATATAGTTTAGAATCAGCGCCATCTATTGCGAACAAATAAAATAAACGTTTAAATAATACTGAATAAGACAAATATTGAATTAAAAAAAAGCATGCGTTGTTTAAAAAGCTTGTTCACGATACTAAACACGTACGGTTGTGTGTGGCGCAAAGAGTATGAATGGCCGACCAATCTGCCTCGTCATGACGGGAATGCCATTGTGGCTCGGATCACGGCGCGACACGACACCGACACGACACTAATTGTGAATGAATCGAGGTCGGAGATCGAGTTAGCTGGGAATATCGATACCTATATCACCTTACAAATATCATTTATAAGATTCCGTAGTCAAACTAGGAAACCGTGTTATTTTGCCTTCTTCGTTCGTTTTCAATATTGTGTACAAAAAATACTATCGTTATCTTCATAAAATAATGCTGTAATTTGGTACATTATAATTATAATTTTATAATATTCTGAACACTTTCGCACAAATTGATCCAGTCCTAGACTAGTATGTTTTAAGTACTAAACAACCATATACATATTTATATAGATAAATACAATAAATACGGGAACGTATTTATCTCGTATGTAGATAAATACGTCCATGACTCAGATACAAACATTTGTGCTTATCACAAAAGGTTTGTTTGCCCCTACCGGGATACAAACCCGGGACTCTTTGGCACAGAAAGCAGGGTTATTGCGACTGTACCAATCAATCGTCAAATGTACATGCATATTTATAATTTTTCGGTCTTAAAATTCGTTAATATATGTATTAAAATTTTAGGAGAAAAAGTATTATAATTATATGGAAAAGAGCATAGAAAAAAAATCCTATCAAGTGGTATTAAAACAAATATATTAATGAAATTAATTATGAGATTTCGTCACACGTAGGTGTTTTAAATAATGACATGTATTTTTAATTACTTTTTATTCAGAGTGATAGTTTCGATTGGGTTAGCTTTATATTAGATATCTGTTGGGAAAAAAAGCTTAATTTAGCT
This sequence comes from Thaumetopoea pityocampa, assembly GCA_017165845.1. Taxonomy (NCBI): domain Eukaryota; kingdom Metazoa; phylum Arthropoda; class Insecta; order Lepidoptera; family Notodontidae; genus Thaumetopoea; species Thaumetopoea pityocampa. The sequence continues at coordinate 9,021 of WUAW01002413.1, read as the reverse complement.
ACTTTCACATCGCTTGCATGTCTGATCTGTTTGTATCAAATCAATAACTTGTATCACACACAGCACACTTAATCGACAAAGTTTATGAAAAGATGTATGAAAGTGGATAAGGCGAAGGAAGTGTGTCGGGATCATGGTACATGGTGAACTAGCGTCTCTGATCATCCCTATGGGATACCTATGTATGTATATCATCATATTTTTATTTTCCAACATGTCTTCTTAAATAAACAACAGCGTTTCACGTAATAATTACGTATTATAAAAAAATAGGCAGTTAGTTTGTTCCTCTGTTTACAAACAAAAGGTTGTTGAAATTAATGTTCATAATTTTGAAATTATTTTTCAAAATCCATAGTGACTTCTTAAAAATCTCAAATTACATATTTGTATTAATGTATTAATTGTCTCACTCATAGTACTTTTAATAAGCTTAAACATTATCAAGTGTTTAAGTTTTATAACGCAGTATAATGTTTTTAATCACTTCTCTGTCACTCACATGTACATACATACATATACACATTCATGCGTAATTTTATAAAAACTACGGGAATCTTTGATAATTCACTGTATTTTGTTGAATTGGAGGAGCCTGTCACCTGAAATATAGGTTGTCTTACTTTAAGAGTCACTAATAATGTAAATACTCTTAGAAATTGATAATAATTAATTATTATTATAATATATTGTTTGTTTAATTTAATTTATTAACCTTTTAATCATGGCTAAGACTTTCGACAGGTATATCTTATCTTATATGATATACCTGTAGGTATATCTTATATGATACCGAAAATTTAACTGACAAAGTAATCTTTCTGATGATATGAAATGATATGAACCGATTCACGAACATGATCACCAGCCCGTGGAAGTCCACTGTTGTATATCGGCCCCCTCCTCCAAAAGGAGGGATTTTCCGTAGTAGTGTTAGACAGTACTGTTAGACAGTAGTGTTGGTTGAATATCGACGGTTATAAGGCATAAGCGACATTTTGGTCGTAAATGAGTATGTATGTCATCCTACTTAAAATTGTCCGCTTTTTCGAATGCGCTTACTCCAAGTAAAAAATTTATGCCCATGTAAACAATCAATTGGATGATCTGAACAAGATTGATTGGTCTACGCGCCATAAAACAACGTCGAATCAAATAAATAAATGCTTTGCCAATTAATGCTTTCTTGATTCTAGAGCGGTTTACACGTTTACACATTTTCACGATATGATAATAAATAAAAAAGTTATGTCCATTTTTCTGCTATTTCAAACTTTAAACTGCTCTCCTGAACAGTTTGGTTTTGTTGCTTATACCCTATTACCATTTATACGAGGATAACGCTGCAGTCAATTAATCTGGTGCATCTCTTGGCTGGTTTACTCAACAGCCACTGGGAGAGATGGAGCGACGCCATTATATTTTACATAACAGGAAATGTCTAATTGCAAAGCTTTTATTTTCGGTGGTTTTTTAATTATTTAAATAGGAAATACAATTTTGTTGATAGCGAATGAGATTCCTGACACAGATAGAGCCCACATGTGATTAAGTTTCCTTGCCGCCCTCGCGCCACTAGCTGTAGTTTTAGACATATTAACGGTTATTTCAAGGGACCCCTTTGTCTATTAATATTCATGTGATGATAGCTGTGAAATTACAAAATGTGATACATAATTCAACCAGTAATATAACTACTTAAATTTTTATTATTCTTTTTATATAGTAATTAGCTATATCTCAAAAATAATATTTTAAGTCTTCAAATACACATTTTCAGCTTATTGAAATATTGCGGCCTATTTATTTTTCGAGATGTTGAGCAGGGAATTCTTCAGATAGGGGATGTTGAAACTGTTGCCTTGTGAGCTTTATTAATTCTCAAATTTAGCGCAAATGTAATAAAGTTGTTATTCGTTGGATTCTGTTAGTGGCTTTTTGATTTTCTATTGTAAGTCTAAAATGTTTATTTTAAGCTGTTGAATTTCCTGTAAATAAATAAATAGAATAATGAATTAATTATATAAATTATTTATTTTTAGACACTCGCCCACATTGATCAAGTTCCAAACTAGAATTCCCTGTGTCTTGGGTAACCTAACTAGAACAAGGATATGCATTTTTATATAGGCAAATACTAATACATACATAGATAAATACGTCCATGACTCGGATACAAACATTTGTACTCACCACAGAAAGTTGGGACTTATTGGCACAGAAAGTAGAGTGCACTGTGCTAATCAGTCATCAAAACTGCACAAAACCAAAGAATAAATCTAATAAAATATAATTAAACCTAAAAGCAGATTAAAATTATTGACATGCGAGTAGATAATATTCCTTATACAGATATCGTCGATCGTAAATAATGTAACACAACGTACCTTACACGAAAAGATTTTCTAACTCACATTTTGCCTTTGACACAATATAACCTACCAGTATCACTATGTAGTTGAGTTTAAATTAAACAATAGATACTAAATAGTTTTACATACTATTTTTTATTCTGAATGTTTTATTTCAAAGACACGTGTTATATAGATAATAATAGTATGTTTATTGATAAATAAAAGCACAATAGTTACACACAATAATAGTCTAGAATAGTTATACAGTTTTACATAATAAGAACTTCATAACCAAAATTGTGGGTAGACAATTACAGTTTTTCGAGTCTGACCAGTAAATTTGTGAACCTTTTTGATATCCTACATCAATTTAAAGAAAATCTTATAACATATGTTTTTAGGTAACTAACAGTGTATAAAATTATACTAGTACTTCCACCTGATATGATCTGTTAATGTATTATAGTAAAGTGGCAATCCCCTGTCCACCTTTCGCCTCCGCGGGTAACGTGACGTGTCGGGCGAATCACAACGCCGCCATTTTATAAGGTTCAAAAGTGTTAAAGTTTCTCATTGCATTCCCACGGCGTAATGGAGAGGAAAGGAAAGAGGATGAGGTAAAAAAGGTGTATTGAGTAGAGGAATATGGAATTTAGGAAAAGGACTATAGGATATAGGAGACTACAATCTCGGAAGGAGTAAGAAGGAATAATAGCTCGGGGGGCCGGGGTCGCTTACCCATATACTTAAGTCTATTTGCCAGATAGGCTAAAGTACTAAGTATTCGCTGACCTAAAAACTAAAATAAACTTTTTGTTTATTTATAAATGTAGGGATTGGATATGCCTGCTCGACAGAGTTGCCTGATAACGGCGAGCTAATCCCAAATAAGCCGGGCAGATAGAACAATATACGCGGTCTCATCCCAGCACGGTCCAGAAATTTACTGGCCGTAATCACAGGGTCGGTTCAGTTAATTGCACCCGCCCGATCGTCCCAATGCATGCGTCGCTCACTTTTTTTGGCTAAATAAAAATTGACTAATATTCATAATAAATAATGAACTCTCCGTTCTCAGGATTATATTGCGCTATGCTATCCAGATTATTAAATGATTAATTTTTGGGTCGTTTAATCGAGTTGTTATATTAAGGTCTTTGGAATTGTTTGCCCTTTCCTCTGTTTTTTTTTAAGTTAGATAACTCATGTTTGTATACTTATCAAGAAAATGACTAATTATACATAAACGAATTATAAAATTATATGATTTAAATATACATAAAAATCCCGGCGAGCAATGGAAAAAAATATATTCGAAATTTCCGTGCGATATAAAATCTTCATTGAGGTATAATCTACAGCATAACTAGAGTCGCTGATGTAGCTCAAAGGATTGCAAAGCTGAAGTGGTAGTGGGCGGGGCACATATGTCGCAGAACATATGGACGTTGGGGTTTTAATGTGCTGGAATAGTGACCCCAAAGCGAAAAGCGTAATGCGGGTCGATCCACGACTAGATGGACCGATGATCTAATGAAGGTCGCTAGCAGTCCGTGGACGCAGGCAGCTTGTAGCCGCTCGGTGTGGCGATCATTGGAGTAGGCGTTTGTCCAACAGTTGACGTCTGTGAGCTGATATGATGGTGATGATTATGAGAAAAATAGACAAATACACTAAAAAAATGATGTTAGGAGAGTACTGTTTATTGGTAGTTTACAAAAAAATTGTTACTCATAAACAGTTTTATTGCTAATACGATTGACATCGATTCTTTGCTCATTACTAATCCAAAAAGTTACGGACAGTAACTACATTGCATTTATAAGATAAATTACAATTAAAAGGTTAAATCACATAACTAAGTATAACTATTGCTTTAATCTACGATCATAGGTTAATATTGACAATTACCCAGGTTGTATTAGCCGAATCACAAAAATTTTATTAAACGTTTGGACAATTATTCGTTTGTATTAACTAGGTCAAGTTGTTTAAAATAACCGAATTTACATCGCTTATATTTAATACTTAATGTTAGTTAAAAAAATAACAATTTATTGCTTAACAAATTAACAAATTTTTCTCAACTACAAATGAACAATTTAAAACTAAGAACAATAGAACTGCAAATTATAACTTCATTAAATACATTCACATATTCAAAAATATTACACTCAAAAAATATTTAGTAAATACTAAGTGACTTTGCTGTCCGTATATCTGCATAGTTAATTGATTGTGAACAAGAGAAAGATGACTAAATATTTTTTGAGTGTAATATTTTTGAATATGTGAATGTATTTAATGAAGTTATAATTTGCAGTTCTATTGTTCTTAGTTTTAAATTGTTCAGTACAATAAAATAGTCCATAATTCACTAAAATATTATGTCAAATTGATTGACAAATGTTCAGAATCGCTATGAAAAATATCGTAGTACCGCAAGAAAATGGATTCTGTTTTTAAACTCACGCACTGATGAATAGCACTAATGTAAAAAGCAATTATAATAAGTGGAATTATAAAATAAAAAAGGCTAAAAAATGAATTCCACCGATAACAGCAGATTTATCACGTCATCCATCGGCCGAGTATTTTGTAAATATATCATAATTTTGGGAGCGAGGCAAAAACTCGTTCACCTCGTTGCATGTTGTTGGCCGTGGCTGCAGGCTCCTCTTATAATTGTGGGGTTTCACTCGGAAACCCTCAATTATAAAATAATAGCAGATGTGGTTCATAGTAATAACAATTATTATCACGCGGGCCGGCTATCATTACCGCTAAAATATGGGCGATTTGCAGCAAGACGTATGCAAACTACGGAATTTTGCTGCACACGAGGTTTGATCAACAGTTGGCAGAGACCTACAGTCTCAGTCCAATATATTGAAGGTGTAATTGTTTATATTCCCGAAGAAATAAAGATGAAATTAATAGTTGTAGATAGCGTTTTTGCAATGGGAATAATAAATAAGAGTATGACGTTACGTGACTCGGTTAGTGAGGGCCAAGTCTTTTTTCTTTTTGTTCGCCACGTACGTACTGTTTTAGAAAATACCTGAACACATAACGCTATGTCGACGGCAAGACATAGTGGTTATGTGGGGCTTACTCCCACGAAAAACCATACGACATCCTTCTTGAGCTCTATTGCCCAGGCGCGGGAGTCGCGTGAACTTTCATTACCGCGATGTGGGCGGTCTTTGGCCTATTCTCCATAGCGCTCTCCTGTCAGCAGAGAGCCCTGCTTCCGTTTCCTTTTCGTGGGGGGCGCACAGGACATTAGTATGCTACCTCTACAGGTCTGCTACTGCTCGAGGGACGGGATGCTCTTCAAATAACTTAATTCAATTTAATTGGACCTCAGTTTGCAGCGAATTACTTGCGACTTGCGCCCGAGATGTAATTGTTTTTAATTTTTAATTGCTATCCAATCGCCGAACAGGTATAATAGCCATTTGGCAGACATGAAACATTAAAAATTCTTTACCAACTGACTTTTTAGATTAATACGGAACATTATAGGGGCCGTTCAGTACATAATTGTATGTTAAGATCACGAACGTTTGATCGTATATAATACTGTAAGCTTGTAACACATCTATTAATCAAATTGCCTAACAAGTGCGTTGCCCCGTCTCTTTGCAGACTCAATTTCTAGACTTCCTAGGTATACCTGTTAAATACACGTATCTCATACTACAAATGTATTTCGTTTTCAAGAAATATTAAACTGCTTATGGCGAGAGATCATGACACAGTGATGACGTTGATGATTACGTCAACAGCTATAGGTCGAAGTGTGGCAGAAGTGGCAGTATCGGAAAAGGAAAGATCATCCGACCAGACGGGTGTTATGCCTGGCGGGGCCTGCCACTACCCCAACGGTTGATGTCGGGACGTTGTATATACTAACGCTAAACTCTAACTCGCTATGAAACTTCATGCGCGTGATTCAAACTTGTAATATCGTCACTTTAGAGCTGCGCCATCTGTTGAGGATGCTTGGTACTATGTAGTGAAGTAGGTCGCGACATACTTGTAGCCTTACTAAATAAAGACAGCTCCAAATTTATTTTAACTCTTTTGGAGCCATCTTTAACTCTACACCTGTTATTTATTTATTATTTATTTATTTAATAACTTATACAAGCTGTTAATATAATTAGTAATACATAGCCTCACAAAACTAAATATTTGTTATCTGTGGGATCTGTTGAGTCTCAGTATTAATTAAGATTATACTTACTTCACTGTAATCTCTATTATCTTCATCAATCTATCTATTAACCTCTATTATCTCCCCCGTTCCTTCAACTGGCTTGGGACCTTTGATTTAAATGGCTACAGCTTCGAGGGTCCATAAAATCGATTCCCAATGAGGATTACCAAGTAATTATAAAGTCCCCTTCCACAGAAATGCTCGAAAAAAGCGAGGCACTGAGAGGCTCGTAGGTCTTCCATAATTAATCTCAAAACTCCTCTAATTTGTCGATGAAGAGTGACGATTCGATTCGTTTTTTGTCAATAGCAGCCCGATAGGCTCCACAGGCTGTCTCCGCAGACCGCGGTAGTCCTATACCATTTACCGAACCATCCCGTACCACTGGACTACGTTGACACTAATGTAGTTACGATTTACGTTGACACTAATGTAGTTAACGGAGAAGAAAAGTTTCGTGAGGAAACCTACATACGCATGGGTATATGAAGTCTACCATCCACTAGACCATTGATACCCAAAGTGGTTTATATCGACCACCATGGGTCAATGATGACCTGCAAGGGGTCCACGCCAACTGTCAAAAACACATTTGACGTTAATAAATTTACAACAATGTTATATTAACTACGCTTTGAGGGTCTATCCAAGAGTGAAAAAGATTATGGTCTACAAGACAAATAAAAAATTGAGGACATCTGCACTAGTCCATTCACTAGGCCAGCGTGGTAGAAAACAGCCTGATCCTCCTGCTGATCAGGGGAGGTCCCTGTCCCTGTAGTGGGAACGAATATAGATCGAGGATGATTATTCAACATCGTCAGCCCGTGGAAGTCCACTGTTGGACTTAAAAAGGAGGGGTTTGCCATATATCTACCCTTGGTAGGTGTCTTGGAGATCGTAGTAAATTTTAATTGAATAACAAGATAATGTTTCTGCTTATTATTCCAGGACCTAGTACATCGCTTAATTGATTCTCACAGCATACATGGGAAAACGATATAATTATGCCATAACATTACAGAAGAATTATTATTATTACGTACTTATTTATCTATCTATACTATTCAGATCGACTAATTCAGGACTTCTGAAACCGAATCCATCGATGTTTGTTTGTTTGTTCGGGCTTCACACAAAAACCGACGGGTAGATTTTGATCAAACTATTACAGTCTTAAAGGTACTATTTTGGCTTAATTAAAGCGGCACGTTTCATCAAAATCGGTCCAGTAGAATTGAAGATACAGCTTGATCCCTGTTTTAGTAGTCGCCGCTTAGGTACGAGAGGTTAAGTAAAAGTGGTTCATAGACTTTTTATATAAATCTATGATTGTGTTGGGATTTCCTATGTTGCGAAAAACCGACATTCACGCGGGCGGAGCCGCGGTCAAAAGCTAGTTAATAAATAAACCGTGAATATTTTTATTTACGTAGTAGTTATATAGGGTATAAACTATCTTCAGTTGGAAGATTTAAATTCATTGCTAGCGCTGCATCTAGCTGGACTATTTTTCCTGACTAGCGGTCGGATGGTGGCGGCCAGTTCATAACGCTATCCACCCCTCATTACTTCGGCAGCTTCGCCGATTAATCATCGCTTCTCTACCGGATAATTCGGCGGTTGATTTAGTGAAAAACAACGTGTTATTACCGGATAAATCTCTATCTAGAACAGCTAAGAAGTCCTAAGCGCGCGGTTGATTTACGGCGTCGTCGGCGTTGTCTGGTTCCGAGAGAGCGCTGTCGTTTTCATCGTTACTTGAATTTTATTTAATTAATGGCTCACAAATTATACGGTTTAGTGTATAATTATAGTGTGCTGTGTCATTGATTATTGCTTTTCGGATGGTGTTTTTGAAATTTATCTCGATTTTTTTAAACGCGGAGAAAATTATACAATAAGTTGATTAAAATAAAATATCTATACTAAGATTATTATCTGCAGGATTTATTGCAGTCTATAAATGACTTAAATAACAATATTTGGCATGTAAATAAATCTCAAGAGTTTGAGAATGCTTTAACCAGTTTTAATAGTTTATATTTTTGTATAACACATGAGTCGTATAGAATCAAAGGTGGCTATCTCACTTTTGGCAGTATCTCACAATAAAAAAATTCAAAGTTTTAAATAGTACGTCTGTTTGTTTGAATTGATATTGGCCATATTCATTGAAAAACCAACACTGAATCTTGATTTAGTTTCAAAGAGTTAATATAATATAAATAAATATTTAATAACATTTTTTTTTGGTTACTCAAATATTGCTCAAAATATGATAGCCGCCTTTGATTCGAGATTGATTCGATTTTGAGACGACTCATATAGATTATTTATAATGTACACATGTACTGTACTACATACATACATACAGTACATATATATATATATATATATATATATATATATATATATATATATATATATATATATATATAT
>WUAW01002412.1:9580-20774 GCA_017165845.1 Thaumetopoea pityocampa | reverse complement strand
CTAAGGATTTAATGCGAAAACATATTGTAAAATTGAAATTTGTATGTGTTGCTTAGACTTTTTTGATGTGTATATTTATAGCAACTTACCAGTGTGTGGGTAACACCTGTCCGCCATCACGGTGACAACCCTCGAGATGTGATATCCAAGATCTGACAGGAACACGCCAGGTCTTCCGTCTATCTTCACGTGGATCGCAACCATCACATGGTCTTTCTCTGTCTCTATCAGGAACCCTTGCGGTCCCGGGAACGACGTGGTATAATCCACCAGATCCTGAATATTCTCATCGCACGACACCAGCATCATAGACTTTGTAATACCGGGGAAATCTTTCTCCAGCACTTTCAAGCGCTTCATAACTTCCATACCCAAGCCGACACAAGTGTGCTTGTGGGCTCGAATGGGCGGGTTGTACTTTGGGAAGAACTCCTTCAACTCCGGATCGGGAGCGGCCATGTACGCGTCGTAAAGAGTAATGAAATTGTTTACTGAGTCATAGTTCTCTGAGACGACGAGACGGCTCAATAAAGCCTCAGCCTTTGCGACCAAGTCCTCGTAGGTTCTGAGGGTGAGTCGCAAGGCGGGGCGGGGTGCCCCCCATCGCGGCGGCGGTAGGGGGTGATCTGCCGGCCAGGTGCCGGCTGCGGGTTGTCCTGAGCCGAGTCAGCTCAACCACTCGGCGCCCCAGCGGCCTACGATGCGGCGTAGGGCGCGCTCCTCGGTGGAACTGGAGGCGACGGCAGTGCCGCCCGCCCCAGTGGCCCCCGCGCCCGCCGACGCTTCCGGAGACCACTCTGAGTCCTGACTTAACGGTTTTATATTTAACGTTTCTGGAAAGAAAATAGAAATATAATAGTTTAGAGAATGAGAGCACGTAACCTAGAAGTAGAGATCATCCCTAGTCTACATCCGTCCCCACTATAGGAGCACGAACCTCCCCTGATCAGGAGGGGGCTTAGACCGTAGTCTATCACTCTAGCCTGGTGCGGGTTGGTAGATTATATACATCGTTGAGGGCATGCATGTTTACTCACGAAGATTTCCTTATCCGTTGAGTATGTTGGTGTCTACAATGCAGACCGTACACAAGTTTGAAATAACCCAGTGGTATGGGACCAGGTTGAACCCGATTTGATCCCTAGAGCGTATATATTTGCGATCAAAGAAGTCACGGGTTTTAACCCGTTTCTTGGTTTTCAAACTCATGTATTGTCTATGTAGTTGAGATCTATACTATTGTAAAATTGTTAAATGTCAAATTTTCAAAAATAAAAAATATTCAAAAACAAACTACTCAGATCGACTAATTAAAGGCTTTTGAAACCAAATCCGTCGATGTTTGTTTGTTTGTACGGGCTTCATGCAAGAATCAAACGGGTAGATTTTGTTTAAACTATTACAGTCTTAAAGATATTATTCTGTCTTAAATACTGCGGCATGTTTCATCAAAATCGGTTGAGTATAATTGAAAATACAGCTTGATCCCTGTTTTAGTAGCAGCCGTTATGGTACGAGAGCTCAAGTAAAAGTGGTTAGTGCTTTTTAAACAAATCTATGACTGATTCGGGATTTCTCATGTACCTGAAAACTGAAATTCACTCGGGCGGAGCCGCGGCTAAAAGCTAGTATATATGTATATAATAATATGTCATGTCAATGTGACCAAGCATTGTTTTTTTCTCATTTTTCCTGCTCCTAATGTTGGGTATAATAATTTAGAGCTGAAAACTTAACAAAGCGACTAAACAAACAAACTAAACAATTATACTTTTCTAATCTGGTTAGGCTTGGTACATTAGGCTTTTAGCCAATAGGAGTCTGGCATAACTCGCTTATCCCGCAGCCTATTTTTGCAATTGCCATTTTTAAACTGTTTCTTTATCTGTTCGTGTACTATATAAAAGTCAGTATGCTTATAATAATATTGACTCACATAAGTGTGTCAATATACACAGATCTATAAAGATAATCGCATGTCTGCTTGTTATGGCATTAAGCCAAGTCCTTTATGAAAGTGCGTTCAATGTCTGGACTTATTTTTAGACGTTTATAATATAGCCTTCGGGATATATATATTTTTTTTATATATACATATATTCTATAAATATATATATAAAATAGGCCTTTCGCCTAGTTTCGGGATTTCGCAGGTAGCGAAAAACCAACATTCACGCGGGCAGAGCCGCGGGCAAAAACTAGTAAAATTATATTATCATAAAAGGTCACGGTTGGATATGGGCTTTCTCCATTAAAAATGAAAGATTTGCCGTACTCCACGTTTGGCAGACTTTGAAATTGGAGTAGTTGTTGGTTGAATCGCAAGATGACGCTGCTGCCTATTATCCTGGTGTATCTCTTTGGTTCTGATAGTACCATAGGAACAAATGGAGTAACGTACTATTGCCGGCTTCACACAGCATTTTTTTTTAAATTATGTACTTTCTCAACTTATGAATTATTCTTCAAGTTAACAATAAAACGCTGGTATGCCACATTTACTTCTTGGTAATTTTGACGTTAATCCGACGAGTACCAAATTGACTATGCGAAAGTTCCCGCAGACCTATTGGCATTAAAAACACGGTCACTTTCATTGTTAGTCAGAGATTTATTCCAATGTATCAACATCAGTTACGATTATTGACGATTGATACACAAAACAACATTTATATATTAAACATTTAGATAAACCAATATTATCAAACAAATCTGCGTATAATATTATATAAACACTATTATTTTTATTTATTTAAATATTTTTAACTATTTATATATATTTTTAAATATTAAGTATGTATAAAGTATTCACACAGAAATATCGAATAATAGCATACATATTAGTCATTATTTCTAAGCCGACTCTCACCTAATTATAATTACAGATCTTAAAATGAGTCAATAATTTCTTATTACTCATGATCCTCTCGTGGTATCCATGGAAGATCAGTGTTGATTCAAAGACAATGACTATAAACCATATAATATATGCAATAAAATGACCTATCCGTCATTTATAGTACCTATCTTACTAATATTATCGAAATTTATGACTGGTTATTTGAAAGTTTATGACTCTATAAGTAAACTCAAAATATTAAAACATAAAGTAATAATTCAGTAAAAAGTAAATTGAATCAAGCTAAAATGTCTGAACCGTAATGAAATTCGGTAGCAAAACATGTGGAATGTGACGTAAGATAGTTTTTATTGAAATATTACAAGAACAAAGCAAGTAACCGCTAGCATTAAATATAAGATGAACATTTAATTTCGTTCTATGCATTAAGTCGAGAAGAAATTAGGAACTTAAGTAAACATGACAAGTGTAAAAAAGAAACAGTGATATAGTTTAAGGTCAAAAATATAAATAAATAAATATTGGTATATCAAATAAAGGTAGGCATTCAGTCAAAGGCACTTCCCCGAGCTAATGACCTTTTGTGGCTAACTTGCCTAAGGGTTACGTTTTGTGCAATTTGCACAATTCTATGAATAATTTCTATATAAATAATTTTTTGGACTTTGGAAAAATTAAAACGGTCAAAAATTTACCATAAAATTATCTGGCTACAATAAGAGGTAGTTACAAATTAAAATAATGTGTACTTCAAAAGGAGACTCGTGCAATCAATGTTGTTTTTTGTCATTTTGTGATTTTGTAAATATTTATTCCATTAAAAATAATTTGAATCGGTCAAAGTGAAAACATAGTAGTAGTTTGTTTCGTCCATATGGACAGGTGAAGGAAAGTGAAAACATAATTATATTGTAGAAATGTAATATATATTTTTAATTTGATATTTTTAAAGTAAGAAATAGATAGGCACTGAAAACTATATATGGCAAGCGCAACGTTTTGTTTGTGAAGACGCCTTAATATCCAGGTATCTAAAGGTGAATTTTAATTATTTTTTTTCTATAAAAACAAAGTCAGAAAAAATTTAGAGCAGGAATAATTGAAATATGACAATGATAACTGTATTAATCTCAGACTATTTGTCGGTTCCAATGTTTTTGTAACGATGATTGATGGGTGATAAAAGTAACAAGGTAAACATACCCATTGTTGGCTTTCAGCCGGTCGCAGACGGTGTGATACCTTTTCAAATGTGCTTGTTTGTTTACTTCTAGAAAGAAACTGGTTGGGTGTGCGTGCGCGCGTCCTATATAAACCAACCATTCCGTCTCAGCTGGCCCCGCCCCCGCGCCGCTCCTTTCCGCAGCTCACCCCTCACGTGCGTCATCGCTTAGTCCTAGTTCGCACTACGCCAGTATTTAGTCAAGTGGATGTGGTGATGGTTAGTAATATAGTAACTTGTTCGCACTACGGCCATGTACAGTACACAAGTGATAAGTGTTTTGTAAGATGAAAAGGCTGCAATGCAATGCAGTGAATACGCTGATAAGCTTATGGTAATGGCTACTTCAGAAGATAATTATGAAGAAATTTTTGTGATAAAGAAAATAGGTAAAAAAGTGGATTAATAGAAGAGACGAACTAGGAGGTACGAATCGTCTTCTGAAGGAATTAGCAATAAAATATACTAAAAAATAATGAGTTTGAGAATGTCCAATAATTACGCGCCACTTTAGCCTGCTAATGAACTTGACTAAAACGACAGATTCAGACTTGTTCAGTCGAGGAATTAGTAAGCAGTGGCGCATAACTACGCGTAACCAAACTGGGCACAGCTCGCCTTAAAAAATAGAACAAAATGGATTGACTCGACTTAATTATAATTTACTAAACTAATCGACTAAATTTTTACTGTTCAGAAATATTTAGCTACTAAATTACTCGCCACTCAATTAAATTAGTAGCCTAGTCCAAACTAGGCTTTAAGTATAATGTAATATTTGTAGGTTACATTTGTGTGCGTCTCGTTTTATTTATGTTGGTAATGCGTCAAAACAGATAAATATGTTCACGTGTTGTATTGCATCGACAAACTTCTGTTCAGAATATGCGCTTCCGATTTGAAAGTCAATCTATTTAGCACAGTGGAACTGGTTTTAAAAGCTACTTGCTCATATGTGAATTTTAGGATTTATTTACTCTGGAACTGACGTCAAAAGGCAGACATTAAATATAAAACAGTAAAGTACTTTTAACAGACTTGAAGTTGATTTTATGTCTATCCTTGAGATCTTTATATTTGCCAAATTTTAAACTAATCGAGACATAAACTCTGAATCACATTCTCATTCTCACCATTACTGTCATTATTTTTGTACACAATTGCGAATTTTAGCGGAGTATTTGTTGTTTTGTTCATCATCACAAGCCTGTCAAAGTCAACTGTTAGACTTTCGTGAAAGTTAAATAATTCATCCTCTTCGGACTGTCCATATTTGACTTCCACTGTTGGGGTTCATCAAAAAAGAGATCAAGCCATAGTCTCCTACGCTAGCCCAGAACGGATTAGTAGACTTTACAGATTCTTACAACTATGCAGATTTCATTATGATAGTTCTACATACAAATTTAAACGTGACCTCGGACCATGACGATTGAATATACCTAAAAACGCATCAGAAATGTAGGTTGGTATTCGCTAAAATTGTTGCTATCTCGTTTTGGCGTTTGACATTAAAAATAGATAGGGAGAGACTAAATTTAGTTAAGTTCTGTTACCGCAGAATTAGCACCATTGTAGATACTACTCATACGATACTCATGTTATATGTATCTGATTGTTCGACAAATAGCAGTAATCGTGTTTCTCGTCTTCACAACTATTCAATGTGGTCTTGTAACGGTTTCAATCCTTAAAATCATGATTGTCATTAATTACTGCGTTAAACTATGAACTTTCATCATTATCATCATCAACTGCCCTTGGCAGTCCACTGCTGGACGTGGGCCTCACCCTTAAAAAGAAAGGCTTTGCCATAATCTGCATGCTTGGCAGGCGTCTTGGAGACGGCAGTAGATTTTGATTGAATGACAGGATAGCCTCGTAAACCCTTACATGGTTTTTAATCTTAATTGTGTACCTTGACTCTGAGAAACGAATTTGATTGTTAATTGCTCTAAAGATACATTCATAGATTTGTAATCGTTATTTGTAATTTGTATCGATTTGGTAAAATTCGGTTAGATGAAGTTAGCGCAGTGATTCTCAACCATTGTGCCGCGGCACTATTGTGTGCCGTCAAATTTTAGAAATATATGTAGTAAAACTTATACTAATAATAATTATAATAGTAAAAATTATAATAATAGTATGCTTTTTTTTGCAGTGTGGGACGGCCACCTACGAGATGGACCGACGACCTGGTGAGGATCGCTGGGTCTCGTTGGATGCAGGTGGCTATGGACCGGTCGCGCTGGAATTCGATTGGTGAGGCCTATGTTTAGCAGTGGACAGTGACGGGCTGAAATGATAATGATGATGATGATGGTGCCTGAATTCAAACTCGAGACTTATTATCGTAGTAAAAACGTGCTTCTAGACCTTACGCGACCTACGGTTATCATTTATCGCATGCAATCCATAACCCTTTCGTTTAATGTCAGAATAATTATTATAATGTTATCTTGGTCAGTAGATAATAAGCAATCATTAGGTGGGCTATGAGACAATATAAAATAGACTAGTAGACGACTTAAAAGTTGAGAAAATGAGATCTTAATTATCATTAACAATAAATTTGCAATTAGGATAATTGGCTCTTCACCTGTTAGATGGATTGTTTGAGATTATGTGAAATACAGACTTCCAGAGATTCCAGAGATACATGTATTCCAAGAAGTTGTATTTTTAATTGGCCGGTATACCTGTATTATACTAATGACATAAAATGTATCTGTACTCTTGGCATGAAATTATATAATATTTGCGTCAAAGGCGGTATCAAGCGCCAAAATTAAAAAAAAAAATCCAATAACTTGTCATCTGTGGTCACGGTGCAATATAACATGCTTGTTATTTTTTTCTATAAAATAAATTATGTGAGGAGTTTTGGCGGCAACCTAAGTGAAGCGACACTTGAAGCTTTATTTTAACGTATTATATTAGTTTATTGTGATGTTTAATATATAAATTTCGTGTTGTTTTGTGTATTAATCGTCAATAATCGTGAACAATTAGAATAAAACCGTGACTAACATAGCAAAGTGATTTTTCAGGATAAAAGGTCTACGGAAACTCATGCTCAGACAATGTGGTATTCGTTGGATTGATGTCAAAACTCCCAAGAAGCGATAAAATGAAATACACCAGCATTTTGTTGACTTGTTTTCACATGCATTATATTACATTATTTTCATAATATAACTACGAAAGACTAGGCTTATATCCTTTTAGGCTTATATGGGCTTAGATCCTTTTGCCTTCTCATTAAAAAGGAAAACTTGAATAAAAAAATTGTTAATGCAGTTTGATTTTAGGAGTTTTTATTTTTATAGCCACTGAACATATAACAATACTCTTTACCAGTGTACCTGTACACTAATAATAATTCGTAACGGCTTGTAAACGGTCCGGTGTATAGCGAAAGCTTTCCTATGTATGGTGTATTGTAGTCACCGCTAAATATAGACGGATCGATATTCATTTCGTGAATCGACGCCATCGCTGGACTGTACTTCGGTGACCTTGGTTTAACATTCAGCTGTAATGAAGCACTCACCTCGCTGTAATTTATCACGTGACTTGACGGGTTTAACTCATGTAACCGACGAATGTCTATTTAACCGACTTAAAAAAGATTCTCCGTTTCTCTAGTATGTTTGCATGTACGCGACTTTTCAGATGTTGCACGACGATTTTTTATGATCCTTTTACTGGGGTAAATCTTGTACTATACTTGTAGAAAGATTTTAGTATGACATATACACACTTTCGAATTTATTAGTAAGGACTTATATAAGTTACTTACCTGAAAACAGTAGGTAATAATATAAACGTGTGTTTCGTGTATTAGGTGCCTAAAATATGACACACACACATACTTACGTAATCAATAAATACTCATGTGTCATTGTTTAGTAACTGTTTATTGCGTAATGTATTAATAACGTCACACAAGTCTGTTCTCTGTCAATCTGTTTATTTTCTGTTAAGGGCTAAACCACTGGTATTGATTGTCATCAAAATTATTGTTAATTATTGTTAATTAATAGTTGTTATTGCTCACCTTAAATAATTTTTAGGATTAATATTTCTTTGATGTGCGTCATCGTATAACATACTAACTTTTGCCGCATTTTCCGCCCGCGTGAATGTCGGTTTTCCGCTACATGGGAAATCCCGAAACAATCATAGACTGATATAAAAAATCTTTCAACCACTTTTACTTGAGCTCTCGTACCTTAATAGCGGCTACTAAAACACCGATCAAGATGTATCTTCAACATGCCGCAGTATTTACGTCGGAATAGTACTTTTAAGTCTGTAATAGTTTAACCAAAATCTACTCGCTGGTATTTGCGTGATGCTCGAACAAACAAACAATAAAACATGAACAGATTTGGTTTCAGAAGTTATTTAGTCGACCTGATTTTTTTTTAAACATCATTGATGTACAAAACTTGTCATTTAATAATTTTATAATAGTATACATAGATAAACCACGCAGATTGTCTTGAAACTCAATATGGCCGCCCATTCCATTACCATACATTCCATTTTCATATTACGCTGTTATCTCATTCGTCATTTCTTTTTCTGTTATATTCCTTTTAAAATTATACCAAATTAGCTTTTGCCCGCGGCTCCGTCCGCATCAATGTCGGTTTTATGCTAATCCGGACACAATTATAGATATAAATTTATATTATATAAATAAAAAGCCTATGAACCACTTTTACTTGACCTCTCATACCTTAACGGCGGCTACTAAAACAGGGAGCAAGCTGTATCTTAAATTTTTCAGGACCGATTTTGATGAAACAGTATTTATGTCGGAATAGTACCTTTAAGACTTTAATGGTTTAACTATAATCTACCCGCTAATTTTTGCGTGAAGCCTGAACAAACAAACAAACAAACATCGACGGATTTGGTTTCAGAAGCCCTTAATTAGTCGATTTGAGTAGTATGTTTTTAAATATCTTTGATTTTTGAAAATTTGACATTTAACAATTTTATAATAGTATTGATCTTTAATTCCCAAAATGGTCCAGGCGGACCCCCCAGGGGTCCACGGGAGACTCGACGGGGGTCTACGTTGGCGTACGCAAATTTCCATAGTTAGATCTAATCTTCACATTTTTTGTCGAATTTTGGGAATATGATAGAAATGTAGCTGCAGGAGGTCCAGCGGAACCAGCTAAATTTTGAAAGTGGTCTATGAGAAAAAATGTCTGGGAACCTCTGGTATAATAGACAGATAGACTAACACATGACAAAACTCATGCATTGAGAATTGCTCCCAACCTCAATACGGACCTAATTCAACATCAATGAAAGACGCACACATCTGTAGAACACTATGTTTAAATTGAATCACTATCGGCGTGTGAGTGAGATCAAAATAATCTACTGTATATTTGTTTCTTTATTATCGTAACAAACAATTTCAAACATTATCTCTATATACAGAAAGTTGAAGTTATTTTGAAGTGATATTTCCATATGGCACTCGCGCGTTCCAGTGCATGCGAGTAATTTTCCAGTGTTTGTTTACGCAGCAGTGCGCGGCTGGTATCAAACCAACTGCGCAGTTGTTTGCTTTTTCATTATTAGATTAGTAACAGCCGAGAATTTGCAGATTTTTACGCCAGGTCGGTATTTTTTTCCTATATTTATTATGGATGAAAAAGTAAATGTTTTAACATATAAATTAGTACCTTTTGCACGTGGCTTTCCCCACGTAAATGTCACTTTTCCGCTACATGAGAAATCCCGACATAATCATAGATTTATATAAAAAGTTTATGGACCACTACTACTTGACGTCTCGTTCCTTAACGGCGACTACTAAAACAGGGATCAAGCTGTGTCTTCAATTCTATTGGACCGATTTCGATAAAACATGCCGCAGTATTTAAGTTGGAATAGTACCTTTAAGACTGTAATAGTTTGATCAAGGTCTATCAGCTGGTTTTTGCGTGAAGCGCGAACAAACAAACAAATAAACATCGATGGATTTGGTTTCAGAAGGCCTTAATTAGTCGATCGGAGTAGTTTGTTTTTGCTTCTGTGAATACACCTCCCTTTTTTATCTCTGCACTACTCTAAGGTTGACCGGTAAGGTAAGGTAAGGTAAGGTAACGTAAGGTAAGGTAAGGTAAGGTAAAATGCCTAAGGCATTAAGACCGCCCATACATATTTTATGTATGATAAGTGAGTGTAAATAAAGAAATAAAAGAGAGAGAGTGTGTGTGTGTGTTTTTCTTCACCCGGAATTTTTCTGTATAGGTATAATGAAATAAAGTGTCTTTCAAAGAACAGGCAATACGTAAACTGCATAAATCTCACGCCAACATCATAGTGCATAATATTTATCTACTACAAAATCCTTCAAGATAGTTAGCTATAAATATGTGCTCTGCAACAAATGCGTCGTCGTGTTTCGTCACCTTACACGTCTCCTTTCCCGAGGGTGCGAAATGTGAGCTACGGATGGCCAATTTGCTCGTAGCAAGTGGAAAGAAATTGTTTTTGCCTACCCCAATTAATCGGTAGTGTAGTGGTCAGTATCCCCGACTGTCACGAGGGAGACGGGGGTTCGATTCCCCGCCGAAAAGTCAGGGAAAAAGGTGTGATTGTATATATGCAACTATTTCACTATGTCCATGCAAAAATAGGCTGATCACAAATGGTGCCGGCGAAATGTCAGTTGGCGAAGGGCGCATGGTCAGTTATGAGTGCATAAATGTGCTTGTAGCCGTCTTAATGCTGTCGTTAACGCGCATTTTTGGCGACACCAATTTGATGAAGTGAAATTCCAGAACGACAATGCCCTACGCCACAAATCAGCAGCCAAGATGCGGTGCTTTGGAGATAACAGAATTCCCCTACAGGACTGGCCGGCTCAGTCGATCTTAACCCTATCGAGCACCTTTGGTGTATACTAAAACGATACGGGAGCATAGCATATCATCTAACAGCTTTCAAAACCCCTTTCACAGACGAGTCGAACGATATCCGTCGCCATATCACACATGCAGCAAAGGATTGCAGCAATAATCAAAGCTAGGGGTGGACCCACTGTACATTCATCCTGTTCTATTCGATATATT
>WUAW01002407.1:45862-75175 GCA_017165845.1 Thaumetopoea pityocampa | reverse complement strand
CTCTGCGGAAACTTACGCGTTAATCAATGTGGTATTCGTCGGATTGACGTCGTAGCTTCCAAGAAGCGATAAAACAAGATACACCAGCATTTTATTGACTTATGAAAATAATATAACTACTCAAGACTTGGCAGTATGGCTTTGTTCCTTCGCCTGTCCATATGGACGAAACTGTTGGATTTATAATAGGTCGTATTATTTTAATAGTTTCCACTTCTTGTTTAGGTAGGTAGGTAGGTACCGAGACAATAAAACCGCAGTAATTTTCATTTCCCCATATTATATTCACAGACTACATAAGAGTAGATATCGCCACAGATTAATAAACACATCCCCAACAGAAACATACTTTACTCTTTGACTGATACCCTCAGAATAATAACAAGTCCACGACAATCTTTATTCTGAGCTGATACCTAAAAATACAATAAATCTATCTCTGTTAATCTTAAGACATTTTGTATATGTAAAAAGAAATGTCTATAGGTCTTTGTTTATGTTCGACGGAAGTACTCTATAATATTTATTTACTCTGGGGGTTATTTTGAATAGGTACTGACCAGTTTAATTTAGAAAATAATCTGATATATTAGAAGTTATGGAAACTGGAAAATAATCTGTAATTAATTTAGATAATGTTACTATGAAAACGTGTAGTCTTAGCAACAAAATAGTGATTGTGAAAATTGACACTAGTAACATTTGATTTTTTTATATAGGTACCTTTGCTGTATTTTACCCTACAAAACGCAAAACATTAATTCAAAATGCGGTAAGTCATTTATTTTGGTAAACAAGTTTATGATCATTTCTTTAAATCAAATTTAATACCTATCGTTACTCATAATAAATCCATAATTGCTAAGATGTATGTTATAGCATCACACATGATTCTAACGGATGTTTTTCTAATAAATTAGTTTCGAAAAGGACATAGATTATAATTATTATCGGCTCCACTGCTACATTATCGTTAATTAGCTTTTACTCGCGATTTCGCTGGCATTGATGACCTTAAGTACATATCAAAGACCATTGAAAATACATTTTTTTTTTTCGGAATAATAGGCACCCTATGTCCTCTTTACCCCTGACAATGTGTCTACAAAATTTCGTGATAATCGGTTGAGTAGTTAAGGCTTGAAAACTTAACAAACGCATTTATAATAATAAAGTTATTAGCTGTGGGTACTAATACTCATTGCAAATAATAGATAATATCGATGGTTGAAATGTAGTATGGTATAAGCGACAAAATCTAAATTGTTCAGGAGAGTAGTAGAAACTGTAGAAAAATGGACACAACTTTTTTATTTATTGTCCTATCATGAAAATGGAAACAGCTCTAAAATAAAAAAAAATAAAAGCATTAATTAACAAAGCATTTATTTGATTCGACATTGTTTTATGTGGTTTTATGCAGCTTAAATCAATTGATCTTGATTTGATCAATGGATTCAGTTTTTTGCTTGGGCATAAGTAACAAAAAAATTGTAGAGCTATGGGAGTAAGCACATTCGAAAATGCAGACAATTTTAAATAGGATGGCATTCATAACTCATTTAAGACCAAAAGGTTGCTTATTCCCTGTTACCTTTCAATGGTAGATTTGTAAATCTTATTATTATAAAATATTACTATGTATGCTTCTCTATTTTACTTTATACTACTCTTTATAAATAAAAAAGGTATCAAATAGTTATTAGAATTTGTTGAACAATATATAAAAATGAAATGTTTGTATTTATATCACTTATAGGTAATATATTTTGTTATAAGTTATCCTACAAGCAATGCATCAAGTTGGTTGAAATAAAATATGCCAATATCATATAGTAACCTGTGTAAGAAAACTAAATTCTTGTAAAAACACATTTATTCTACAATTACAAAATATGTAAGTACATGAAAACATTTAATATATACAACTTACAGTGCATCAAAAATCAAAACAATAATGCGTCACAGATGTATTTTATGCAAACGTGCAATGTGTCATGATGAAAGGTCATTTACCAGGACAATAATCACCAGAAGTATTACGAAAGTATTACAAAACTTTATTTTAATAGAAGTGTACCGGTGCATGCCATTATTGGGCAACGAAGAGGAGAATGTTCCTGATTGGGATGTACATATTGTCCGTTATAGTATTGTATTTAAAACACTGATTTAACTGTGGTGTTTGATTAGAGTATACTGCTTAAACAAATGTATACCATGTGTATTAAAAATTAGACTGTAAGTTAAAAACATATTATGTCATAATGGATCTGAAGCATGTTGGATTTATAATCTTTGAATCATCATAGTATGATTAGAAAAACATTTTGTGGCACGGTTTGCTGGGATGCTATATGCTTAGTAGCCTCAGGCATATCACTTTGAAGTTTTTATCATGACATGCTAGTATTTCTTAACAATTTAAAAAGCTCATTAGATTTAGAGTAAATGAAAATGTGTACACTGCATCGAATTAAAATCTTAAAATATGTTACTTAATGTATACATCAATGAATAAGATGTACCAGTAGCCATATAACATGCCAAAGTGCCTAAAAAAATGGTAACAAAAAGCATTTATTTGTGAATTTTTTCTCAAATCAAAAACTATCTTGAACCAAATATGTGTAATTAAATGCTAGGTATTTATTGTTTAAAATAATTTTTATTTCTGTGAAATTAATGATTCCTTTCGTATGTATTCACATATGAAAGGAATCATTAAGAATTGACTGAAAATAATATATGGACCAAATAAATATAGGTATAATGTAGCATTAGTTCCTCATTAGCGAGTCTTCGAAAATGTAACTAAAGGATTTTGATTTCAATTTTTTTTTAATTATATTACGTTAGATGTCATCATTCACTAGGCTGCATGCGACACATGGTTATTGGGTGACAGTCACGTCAGTACGTCGATTCTTATATACTAACAAATCGCACATGGATTCACATGCAATTTTAGTCCAATAGACTGTCGTATTGGGATTATTGACCATGGAATACACATCAATCAGTTGAACCGCGCGTATTATGTCGCACCAATGGGAGATAGTTATAAATATCGGTACTACAGAATGAACTAAATTATTGTAATAGGTTTTCACTTAATTGGTTGCAATCAAATGAAAAGGATCCTGTCCGAATCAAATCAGTTTTGTTTTGTATTTTGTTTAAATTCTTCATTATGTAGTGCCATACTGTATTTGTTAGTTTTATTGTAATTACAGGGCAGCACTTCACATTTTTATTTTCAAAATATTAGGACTGGTTTTATATTATATCGGCCCTTACGTCAGTTTTTGTGGATTGGATCTTTTCTGCCTAACTATATCTTTTAAAAACGTAATATAACATTTGCAAGCATGGTGATCGTATGTGAGTGGATCAAATACATAAGGCGCGACTATCCAGTTACCGCAAATTTTCAACTTTGACAAAGAATTTTTTTTTTAATTTAGTCTTTTTTTTTGGAATATTGAATTTATAAGTTAAGGTTTGCATTAGTGAGCAATTTTATATTGACGATTTCAAAATGTTTATGACTTGTTTTTAAATCTGATCATTCAAAAAGTATGTGAAGCTTTATAACAGTTGACATCACAAAAATCTTAGGTAAAATGTGAGATAGCTCCAGTTACAGAGTCTGCTCTTTCAGTTGGACTATGGCAATGTTGATCATAATCATTCTAAACGAGGCATCGAAAACTATCGAAATTATTCTGATGGCTTATTAACATGACATGGCCAAATTATTTTCAGAGACTGTGTTTCTAATGCTTCTGCATAACAATAACATATAATCAAACGATAAGTGTAGCATTATACAGTATTCCCCAAATTTCTTGGACATTGAAGTGAGCGCGACTGCACATTTTTTTATCGTGCGCATCGACTCGCACCTATATTCAACCTGACCAAGAAGACTGAAAACTATTGTAATTACTGTACTTGAGAAATATTAAAACATTCAATTTTATAATTTTGACATTTAAAATTACATTTGAACTCTTGACATGATCAGTTATTTCTATTGTTACAATGTAAAAAAAAGTATAATTTCTATATTAATTAATTAGGATAAGCCTTTTTATTCATATGTTTTTTTAACTATGGGAATATTTTTAGTTTTTAGTAGTGATCGAAATTAGGCGAGCTGTGTAATTCGCACATGCTATGATAATATGGACATGTGATATGTTCTTGGTATCGTAAAATGAAGAAGGGCTTATTTTAACAAAAAAAAAGGCGTCCAAAATTACAAATTAGTAGTAATAAAGTACTTCGCGCAAATTTTTACATTTTTACCTCTTTCTTTTCAGCTCTTAAAAATATCGGTAATTAATTTAAAAATACCAAGATTTCAATAATATATTCATGTTAATGTTCCTACTACCGACCTCAAATGGTTCACCTAATAACGATCACTGAATTTTTAATTTCGTAATAGTACAGTCAATTAATTAAATACTAAATAAATACGCAATTCTATTTTCTTTATTTCAGTCAATGGCAATTTAGTATGCTAGCAGGACTATATAATGTCACTTGTGAAATAAATAAAAAAAAAAATAATGGTATGGTTTTACAGGATTGCATGTTTTATGTATTTATTAATACTTAATTGTTAACATTATTTTTAACAAAAAAAAAATACATATTAACATTGTTTTGATATGTTACAAACATGTTTTTAAAATTATAAAAGCTGGTATGATAAATTATCTATTTGTCATACCAGTACAATTTTTGTATTACACTAAAGTATTGTTAGTTGCAGTACTGCTAGTATACTAATTGTATCTGATAGTGATTTGCAACAATATATGTAGGGAACCCCATAATTTGATTATATTATTATTATAATGAGGATATTATCAGTAGTTACAAAACATTTTTATGTTAAACTGGCCACATGCAGGCTGTTTATAACATTGTTATTTGTATTGAAAGTTTAATTTTTAATGATAAATAAAAAAAAATATTAATTTCATACAGTTTTTTATTAATTTATTATTCGACATGATTTAGCGTAAAATTGTAATTGGTCCAATAGAAATATATTTATTATTCCACATCTATACACCCACTTCTAAAATACAAAGCTTTTCTTTAGATGAACTAATTACTATTTGTCAAAGGAAAAAACAAGAGCTTGATTCAATCTCATACAATAAACAAAAAGATGTTTTTGGTGATTTATAACATTGTATAGTATTTATAACACATTAATAATTTATTGAAACAAAAGAATTAAACTGGGATGGTAAATATGTTAGATAAACTAATTAAATCCGATCAATCATATCCATCTCAATCTGAATAACATTAACTCCATCCTGCACTCTGTTAAAAGACTAACTTCATTCTGTTACTGTCTTAAATTGTCGATAGTACACGTTCAAGAAATTCAGGTTTGTTTTAATATAATTCTTTTGTTACCATAACTGAAACACGATTCAGTGTTGACATCAGATCTACAGCTTTAACATCAGATCTATTCATAATACTATTGTCTGCAGTGTATTATCTGTTGATGCAATGGGATATTTTAATCTTACGAGTATATGCATGATAATTTTTACTTTAGCCATTGGATAACCATTTTAATTATTTTAATAGTTGTGATATTTTTTTGAAAGGATCCTTCAACAAACAGGCAATTTACAATAAATAATTATAATTATTAGTTATACTAAGAAGCCTTTCTAAAGTTTTCACGGACATGTAATTATTGGCATAGATTTAATTGTAAAATTTCAAATGACGGAAAATTAGGCACTGCACAAAATAGGTCTTTTTTTCTTTAATCGATTCATAATAGCAAATTAATAAACAAAACTAGCTTCGTTCTTTATTATGATATGTCAGATACAAAAAAAAAACAATAATAAAGATACGTGAACGAAAAAACAATAATAGCATACGTGAGTTAGTAGTACGGTTGATACAATAGCACAAAATAACTCCATTAATTTTAACTGATAACGACATTATGCTATATTAACTCTAATATTTATTAAATTATTATTTCATTGTGAACAGAAAGTTTATATTTTTTAATTTGCCATTCTGTTAGGAGTAGAGTTAGGCCATGAAATTAATTCTAGTCTAAAGTCGTTTTGCCATAATTGTTAAATGAACAAATAATTTATTTGATAGAATTGGGTACATAGCTATTCATAACAGATCACCATATTCAGATTATTATGCCTAAAAATTGATATATGTTATTGATATATGTTTTTGACATACGTCACATCAAAAAATCTTAGAAGAGTTGGAATTTATGGAAAAAGATTTTTTATGGTCTCATTGTATTGCCAAAGAATTGCCATAAATCACCATACGCATACACTAACTATACTAAGGCAAGACTGAACATGCAAACATTACTTGTCTGATAATAATATGAATAATCAGTTCTAACTAAAGTGGAATGGTGATGGATTGTTTGGTGATTATAATTAAGATTCGAGGGCACTAATTATCTAATTTATATTTGTACGTTCTTAACTCTTTAATTTAAAAAAAATAGTCAGCAAATATGGGTGAACACCTATTTAAATAACTAAAATTGATCAACTTCATCCGTAACATACTTACATAAATATAGGGGCACATTTATGCGTTATGGGACCGATAAATTGGGAGTTCAATTGGAAGGAATATGAGATTTTTTTTATAGATCAAATATATGAATATTCTAATTACTATTATGGCTTCAATAAAAGCTATTTATTAATATTTATTTATTATTTATTAATATGACAACCCAGTATTACATTTAAAAGATATTTAAATGTAATTATAATAACGATATTAGATCATACTGTTTTTTTTATTTTGCGGTATTTTTATTTGTACTACAAGACATTTGTGCGCCATAAAGCCAACGCACACAAAACACACTAGTAATAATATTTATTTATTTTATTTAAAACTTTATATAAATGTGTAAAAGCTGACTCAAGTCATAAGATATTTTCTAACGGTAAAACCTGTTTTAACATGTTCACAAACTAATTTGCTGACTGTACTTCTTAAGAAAGTCACTGTGTAATTGTGCGTCGCTAGTGCATAACATATAAGTACGGTAGGACCACAAGAATAGATTACAACGATGTACCTACGCATTAAGGTATTCTTTTAAGGCGCGAAAATATTTCAGCCAATTATAAGTCACTGCGTTTGCGCGGGTAAAATTTCATCGGCCATCGCTCAAACGAGAGTGCGCCGTTGTAGCGTCCGCGTGTTACGAGGGACGCGATGCCAATGTTATGACAGATGCACGAGTACATCTGTCATAACATTTCCAACCATACGCGTAGTGCAACAAGGTCTTTATTGAATTAGTCCTTACAATCGGTTTTAATTAGCGTATATTAGCACCCGTCTGTCTGATGCCGATGTAACTTATTTTTGTGGTACTACTACTACTACTCTACTACTACTACTCTATGTATCCTAAGTTAAGATTATGTACATTATTGCTTTAGTATGTACATTAATTTGATGGAAAACGCTTTTCGGAGGTCACAAGTATACTGTGATAAATATCTAAATGTTTAGCTTTAGATCTCTACCTAACCCGTCGCAAATAACCCGAAATATAAAAGCGGGGAGTGAACAATATAGTTTATCGCTATAACATTTTTAGTATTTTTTTCGTTTACGTTAGAATGTCCGATTTAGATACTTTATATTTTTTATAGATGTCTCTAGAAATGTATTAAATTCCGAGTTAGCGGCCGCCAATAGCCGATTAACCGCCGATTGGGTCAAATGCGTGCATATTGCCGCAAACTGCGTACCATACGCGTTGTTACGTATTCCAAATAGTATTTGTTGTTAAATGAACACAAAATGTTTGTGTTTCACCGAAAAGCGTCCCAACAAATCCTTAACTGTCCCTAAAATCGCTGACCCCACTAAACGTGCACCCAGAATGCTGTATGACATGGGTCGCAGTGTAGATACCGCACTTCACGCATGTCGTGTATGAAGAACCTAGCACCATTTGGCTCAAAAACCCCCCCGCAAACGCGTCCCCCGCCCCGTTCGTGTCAACAATCTGTTCCCTGGACAGTTTCATGACAGGTATTAGTTTCACTTCACCGTTCTCGACCAGTATTACGGGATCACAGCCTTGTGTTATAACAACTATTCGTGGACGAGTAGCGTTTAATTTGGTAAAAGCCGCTATTTTAACGGCAATTTCTTGTAGATTACTTCCTTCTATATTGAACGCTTTAGAGAAGGCTTCCGCTTCCTGTAAATGAGATAACAATCATAATTAGCGTATTAGACGTGGTCTAGGTGATGGCGATGACGACTTGTACTCAAGAGGCGGCAAGTTCGAAACCCAGTCCCGCTGGCTTTTTTAATCTCATACATCAACGGTGGAAAGGAAAAATGACAAAGTGACATATTCGGAATTTTTTATCATAAGCCTATCGAAGTTCTCAGCTGGGGATGACCTCCGTCTAAATGCCGTAACCTCTTTACTATAGACGTTTTGGAAATCACAGTAATGTTGGTTAAATGATGATCAATATCCAGGTGCACCCCTCAGCTTGTTCTCACACCACCCACGGGAAGACGTGGAATGACGTTATTTTTATGGCGGTTCCATACAGCAAATTGTTGCTCTTATATAAAATATTTAAATAAAAAGAAGGTGTCGAGGTCTTATAGCAATTTGCTATTAGTGTTATCTACGCAACACTGACGCAAGACTTACCCAGTCTTGGTCTCGCATCAGTAAACCAGGTTTTAGTATTGGTATTGTTCTTGTACAATGCATTGTTGTTGTAGTGGTGACAGACACGACTTACGATCAAAGGGTCGCTGGTTCGACCCCGTACCACTGAGTTATTATTTGTAATTCATGTACGGTCTACATTGTAGACACCAATGTAGTTAATGAAGAAAGAAAACATCGTGAGGAAACCTGCATGCCCGCATGGGTGTGTGAAATCTACCAACCCGCACTAAGCCAGCGCGGTAGACTACGGCCTAATCCCCCTCCTGATCAGAGGTCCGTGCCCCTGTAGTGGGGACGATGTGGACTTGGGATGGGAATGATTGTTCTTGTAAACTCAGTTTTACACTTAATGCAAGTCTCGTAAGCTTTGCGAAACCTAATCAAACTAGGTTCTGTTCTTCTCAAGTGACAATGTAGGGCTGTTCAGTATTTATATAGATCTAAAATCTGCATCTTCGCTATATGGTGCTGATAATAATGATTCATAGCCTATTTCCATCGTCGGTATGTTATCTACTTGCCAGACTTGCGTGCAAGACCAGACTGTTTTTTGGCAATACTATTTGCTATCTCTTTCAGATAGTCTGGATAGACAGGATTCTGCAATATATGCATATTATATTCTATCATCATCATCATATTTCTATGAACGATTTAGATTTTGCCTTGACTAAAAAAATTTCCCTTCAATAATATCACCATTATCAATCTGTGGAAATCCACTGCTGGACATGGGCTTCTCTTTAATAAAGAGGGATTTGCCATAATTTACACGCTTGTCAGTCGCCTTGGAGATCAATAACGTAATATTGGCTTAACATTTTCGAGGCCACTGCATTTATAGGCACTATTACTATTAGTTAAAGAGTTTACAAATAATATTGCTCAACAATCAGCAAATACGAAATAATACATGAGCGGCTCCTGACTTCGGTTAACATAAAAACATAAAAATACGTGAACGGCACCTGACTTCGGTTAACATAAAAACGTAAATCTACGCGAGCGGCTCCTAACTTCGGTTAACATAAAAATACGTGACGGCACCTGACTTAAGGTTAACAAAAAGTACGTGAACGGCACCTGACTTCGGTTAACATAAAAATATAAAAATACGTGAACGGCTCCTGACTATGGTTAACATAAAAACGTGAGCAGCTCCTGACTTCGGTTAACATAAAAACGTAAAAATACGTGAACGGCTCCTGACTTCGGTTAACATAAAAACGTAAAAAACCTGAGCGGCTTCCAGCTTGTATTGGAGTAAAAACGTAAAATTACGTTAGCGGTCGCGAAATGTTAACACTTTGACTGCTGCAAACACACACGTTGTGTTTTTCATAATGCATCGCGTGTGCGGCGGCCGACA
Source organism: Thaumetopoea pityocampa (assembly GCA_017165845.1). NCBI lineage: Eukaryota > Metazoa > Arthropoda > Insecta > Lepidoptera > Notodontidae > Thaumetopoea > Thaumetopoea pityocampa. The sequence goes on along the minus strand of WUAW01002407.1, from coordinate 65,033 downwards.
CATCCAGGCGTGGTAAAAAATTCTATACGAGGATGCGGCCCGACACATCAGCCCCCTAGCCGAGTTGACTTTCTACAATCGTTCACAATAATAGAAACGAAAAAAGGTATTGGACTGACATTTATAATCGATAAGTCTGACTTGGCAATTAGAAATGTTTAATTTTTTTACATTACAATACAATATATTTTTTTTTGTTTCTATTAGCGTTAACGATTGTAGAAAGTCAACTTGGCTAGGGGGGGCTGATGTGTATTCGGTGGCGCTATTCCCGTACTGCGAAACATGAATGTTTGCGTTTCTTTGAATTGTGTGTGAATCTATAATTACTTGGGGAGTATCCATGTACCGCGATAACCGACACTAACGCGGGCAGCGCCGCGGGCAACAGCTGGTAATATATATAAATACAGGTTACAGTAATAACATTATTTTTTTTTTTACACACGGTGTATGTTTAAGCCGCATTGTCGATGCGATCCTATCCACACACGGGGTGTGTGCGCTACGCGAGTGCAGCAAACACGCGCTGCGTGTGGCGAGCCGTAACCGTGGACAGTACAGACAAATAGCACCGCAGTCTAAGTGAACAGCAGCGGTGGCGTGCCCACGCAACGACAACGGTATCCCTCATTCACACGACGCGACTCACCGACTCATTGCCGAAGAGCACGTCGACGTAGGGGATGAGTTTCTCGAGCGTGTCTTTGTAGAACTGCGACACGAATGGCGCGCTCAGGTTCATGACGAAGGGGTGGCCGCGGGAGTGCGCGTGCTGCATCAGCTGCAACATCGACTCCGGGGACACCGACACGAAGAAACCCTGCGAACAACGCCAAATTTTCTGTTGGATACTAATAAGCAAACATATATTTACAAAACAAACATATGAATATTTAACCTCTTCACTGGCCACATGTGGAGGTTTAGTTTTTTTTATAATCATTGTTACTACCGATAATAAATAGAACAAAAAATTGTTAACAATTTATTCTCTACATAATCCTTTAATAAGGGAAGTAAAAATTTTTGATCTGGCTGCAGTGGTGATTTTTTCCGATCATTGAATTAAATCATTTTTCCTCGCCATAAAAAAGTCCTTGAAGAGGTTAAACATATGTGGTTCTATATTTTGATATGCTGTTATGACTTGGCTAAAAATTTGACGAAAAATGACAATGGTGCTAATTCTGCTGTAACAGAACTTAACTAAATTTAGTCTCTTCTTACCTTTTTCTAATGTCAAACGCCAAAACGAGATAGTAAACATTTTATAGCGAGACTACTGCCAACCTACATTTCTGTTAAACGGTTCAAAAAAAAGTTGCGTTTTTGCGTATCTTTAGTCCGTATGTTCTGAAGTCGCGTCTAAATCTTTTAATTTTGACGTGTCTAAACGAAACTGAGAGCACTAAAATTGAAGCTATCTCGTTTTGGCGTTTGTCATTAAAAAAAAGATAGGGAGACACTAAATTTAGTCAAGTTCTGTTACCGCAAAATTACCACCAATGTTATCTTAATGACTGGTAGTAACGACACAAATCCTACTAAATTTATGATCGAAATCTCAGCAGTAATTGAATTTCCTAATAATTGTAAAATTCACATTACTGGCGTACGTTATATAGCGAGGTGATTACCGACTACAAAGTTGATATTGAAGGTATTAAACACGTGAGTATTTCACCATCTAGAAGTCGACCACGTCGGGGTCATCAGTTATAGCGATATGATTATGACCCATGATGACGTTGATGATTACGTCAGCAGCTACAGGGTCGAAGTGTGGCAGTATCGAAAAAGGGAAGATCTGCCGACCAGAGGGGTGTGATGTCTAGCGGGGTCTGCCACCGCCCCGACGTTTGATGTCGGGACGTTGTATATACGCTAAGTCGCTATTAAACTTCATTAGCGTGATTGAGAGTTCTTATGTCGTCATTCAAGAACTGCGCTATCTGTTGAGGATGCATGATACTATGTAATGTAGTAGTTCGCCAAAGGTACAACGCATTCCTAAATGAAAACAAACTAAATAATACACACATACACTCACGCCGGCATCCCATAAGGGTAGGCAGAGACCATAGTACATACTACATACATACATACAGTCAGGCCTCTTTCCCATTGGGGTAGGCAGAGACCACGTGAAAATATATAAAAAGTATTTATTTATTTACAAGCTGACCGTACACAAACGCTAAAAGAAATTCTCCAAGCTGATTTGGCTGTTTGTAATCACTTACAGAAGCATAAAAGAATTTCGCAGCATCTATGCTCTTCTTACATTCTTCTTTAGCGAGGTGGTCCGGTGTGAACTTCTCTGCGGCGGCGAGGTTCGCGCACAAAGATCGATGCGTGCCTGTTACCAGCACCGCACAGGTGCCCGTCGGCGCTTGGTCCGTCACCTGGTATTGAACCGTAACGCCTTCTGCGCTGGAGATTCAGAAGGCACAAGCTATAAAGATCCAAATCATAAATATTTATTGCTTCATCATCTTCATATCAGCCCGCAGACGTCCACTGCTGGACATAGGCCTCCTTTAATGATCGTCACACAGAGCGGTTATGAGCCGCCTGCATCCATTGATTACCTGTGACCGTCACCAGGTCATCGGTCCACTTAGTCGGGGTTCTATCCGCATTACGCTTTCCGGTTCGGGGTCGCCACTCCAACCCTTTAGGACACCAACGCCCATCGGCTCTACGAGCTATTTGCCCCGCCCAATGTCACTTCAGCTTTGCAATCTTTTAAACTACGTCGGCAACTCGAGTTCTCCTGCAGATTACCTTATTGGCGATTTTATCTCTGGGGGGAAATTCCGAGCACAGCTCTTTCCATTGTTCGTATTCCGGTATTTGTAATAAGATGTCATGCAATTTTTCGAACGCTGTCCAGCCGAGTTGGATTCGGGGACTATTGCTTATCAGCAAATAAAATAAATATAAGTGATACGCGAATGACATCAGAAAGCACGCAGGTCAAAATTGAATCCACAGGGCACAATATCACCGTGTAGAAAAAAAAACAGAAGAGGACTACATAAAGAAATAGCCTTAACAGACTGAAAAAGCATCTTAATAAATCAGAGTTTATTATGTTAAGGTATCATATTTGTTATCGCCGAACAAGCGTAGTTTTTATCTGTCAATCCATCCTCTTTTTTTCCAAACTACCCTCCTAATGTACAAGTATGTAAGAAAAGGAGGGTGGTCGCTCGTCAGTTGAAAATCAGCGAGAGGAACTGACTACGGAGCTGCTCCGCTATAACAAAACGTAAGTGAAATCGACGTATCCAGAGTTATCTAAAGAGCATGAGAAAGTTGTAAGTGCTTGTACTTCCCTTGAACATTTTTCCCCACTCATCGGGAGCTTCTACACCTGCTTAATTTTTCCGACTCCATATAAGGCTCACCGTATCGCCCAATATTTCATTTTTATTTTATTACACTATTTTGTATGCTATATTTATGTATATGTATACAATAACATCTAACTATTAGCGTATATCACATACTTCACCTAACTTATGTAATGTAAGCATTATCTAACGGTATTTTAAGGTGGAGACTCATATCCAGCAATGGACTTCTGAGAGCTTGATGATGATGAATAATTACCAAAAAGTGATCCTGGACATATCGACTAGTACAGCAAGCGATCGACCATTTGACTATTGTTCTATTTAACTATAATTGTGAGATATGTATAAAAATAGGTACATATTACACGTGCATCGATAGCGCGAACAGGCCTCGCGACAAGTCAACTGATACTAAGAGCGAAGGTTATCGACATCTTGAATTCGTAAGCCGCATTATCAAGATTTATGCGTATTCATTGTATAGCGCCGGCGTAACTAAAACGTTATTCTGTTTTCCACAATTTAGGTCGCCAGCCAACAACGTTCAACTGCGACTTTATAAGTTGTCGATCTGGGTAGCGGCTTTTCTTTAACACAGAGAAAATTCTAGATTGACTATTGCAAGTCGCAGGGGCGACTTGTCAGTCTCTTAATCCTACAGATTAAAACTTCAGTAATATATTAAAAGGGGCTTCGGTAACGGTAAAAGATAAAATCCGCGGATTACCTCATTGCGGATTTTATCTTTCGGTAAAGATAAAATCCGCAATGAGGTAATCCGCAGGAGAACCAGAGTCACCGGTGTGGCTCATAGGATTACAAAGTTGAGATGGTAATGAGAGGAACGCATAGCTTACAAAACCGATGACGTTTGGGGTCATAGTGTTGGAGTGACAACCCCGAACCGGAAAGCGAAGTGTGAGTCGACACCCAACTATTTGGACTGATGACCTAATTAAGGTCACGGACTATCTGTGGTTGCAGGCGGCTCATAGCGGCTCCGTGTTGCGATCATTGGAGTAAGCCTATGTTCTGGAGTAAACGTCTTTGGGCTGATATGATGATGATGATAGGACTGTATGTTTTTCAAAAAAATAAATCTATTAGAACATAGACGCTGGTATAGGTAAACTTTGCGAAATAGATAAACCGTTATCATCGCATTCATATCGCGGTTTAGCGCCTTATAGGCACAATAAATAATCCAATGGTAAGAAACGTAGAATAAAATCCATTGCTTATCTTTAAACGAGACGAAGATAGTGTCATTTAAATGGATACGACTCACGCCGATTTACTAAGATTATATATTTTCTGATAATCATAATCCGCAGGAGAACTAGAGTCGCCGACGTAACTCAAAGGATTGCAAAATTGTAGTGGCAGTAGGCAGAGCACGCAGAACCGATGGACGTTGGGGTCTTAAAGTGGTGGAGTGGCGACCCCGAACCGGAAAGTGTAATGCGGGTAGACCCCCGACTAGGTGGACCGATGACCTGCTGAAGGTCGCGGGCAATCGGTGGATGCAGGCGATTCATAGCCGCTCGGTGTGCCGATCATTAGAGGAGGTCTATGTCCAGCAGTGGACGTCTGTGGGCTGATATGATGATGATGATATATTTCTGAAGGTTCGAAAGTGATTTTTTATTGAAGTAGCGAAAGAAAATAGCTGCTTTCTTCCAGATTAGACAAAACGAAAGACTCGAGCCGAATTTATATATTGTCCCGAACCTAATGCTACTCCGCATCCGAAACTGTTTACTCCGAGTCAGTAAGACAGTGAGGGAAAAATTATGTCGTAAATTATCAATGTATATGCTGATATCGAATTACTAATAGAATACTAAAACTCCTTCCTATCTGTATAGATGTTTGTAAAATTCAACTAAGGGTATATAACGTATAGCATTAAAAGCTATATAGCATTAGAATATAATAGTATATAGCATTTGTATAACTGTCTCTCTCGGTGGGTCTGAAAAAATCGCAGGCGCACAAATACTCACACAGCTCTCTCCTGGAGTATCTTCGCGTAGTCATCGTTTCCTACGCAGCCAAAGTACGTACAGACGTTCGGCTTCTTCAGGATCCACTGGGCGACTCGCAGCGAGTTCTGTACGCTACCTCCCGCTATGAACTCGGCGTTGTACCTGAAGAACACACGATATTTATTTCTAAGAAAATTTAACCTAACACCCAAATTTAGTTACAAAGTTACATCAGAAAAGTTAGTAAAAGATAGTGAAATTACTCAGTCCAATATTAAATTGTCCAACAACACAACAATTAGATCCAGCAACACACAGAACCTAAAACTATGGCACACGTGTTATACTAGCACGAAGCCTTGGCTGGAAATCGAATGGATTTATTTCTTCTATACTATTGCTATTTCTACTATGATTTACAGACACTTCACCAGAAATATATGGTTTAGAAAATCTAACACAGAAGAGGATTAGGGCCAAGGGAAGGAATAAAAGATCGCATAAGGTCGAGAAGCACCTAAGCGTTTAAGCTTTGACTCATATAAGTATATAGATAAGAACAGATAACATCTTTTGTCAGGATGACAGTCTTCAAGAAAAGAAAAGAAACTGTCTTCTTAGCTATTGGGCCACCTATCAGTATTTTCTTTGGTATTCCACATATCTACAATAAACTGACGCATTTATCGCCCTTTAATTTTATTATGATACTTTTTTGCGTAATACATTCGCTCCGTTATCTGCTTACGTAACTTGCAATAGCAAACGCGATTATTTCACGACAGTTCACTTGAATGATGCATGAATAGGTAATACGTTAACGCGATAAATACGCTATTTTATCGCGAACATAATTTGGCTCTCGCAAATTACATAATCAAGAGGCTACCATTATAAAATACGCAATCTTAACGCAAAAACCCACGAGTGTGTGCTGCACAATATACAACACAAATATTTTTTCTCGATGGATTCAAATCCAACATTATAATTGCGCATGCATCACGATACAGAGACTCTTGGATTATGTTCATGCATTAGTATAAAAATATGCTACACGCGATTATAGTGGATTTGAACCTACGCAGCTGGTCGTATAATGCGCACGGGTGTTTAAAAAATACGTAGGACGAAAAAATAGAGATAAACATAACAAATAGTTCTTATATTATAATAATATCAATAATATAAAATTATATATAAATTACGGATGGTCATGCACACACTCCCAAATTCAAATATATCAAGTCTTCCCGCCTTCACGGTGCGGCGCGGAAGGGCGATGGATGACATCCATATCGTATGATATTTAACGCTACACGGAATTTTGATAGTAACAGATACCCAACCAGGGACTTACGAATCTCCACACACATGTATGAAACTATTTACTTCACTGATACAAATAATGGACACAGGAACCAGATGTTGACATTTTCTTCGCCAAATATAATAAATTTCTAGATTACTGTATCCGATTTCTAACTACATCATAAGATTACTCTGTAATCAATTATATAAGTCGAATATAGAATTTTATTTGTCAAATTACAAATGTGATTAATGATTAGCTTGCTAGGCGCTTTGACATTGCTGTAAGCGTAGCAAGCAACTATTAAATAAATAATAAATAAAATATACGGCAGAACATATCATATACGACCACTTTCCTTCAAGCATACCACCATTATGTGAGGTGTACCTATATCTACCACGATAAAAGTAACAGTCTACCATTTTACATCTATAACTATTAACAAGGATAAATTAACAAACTCATTTTTACTTCTATATTAATAAAAGCGAAAATGCGTTTATCCGTCTGTTTATTACCTGATCTGACCTCAACCGCTGATCCAATTGTTTTGAAATTTGGCAGAGAGGTAGATAGAAAGAAAGAATTTATTTTTGTCTCTTGAATACATATATATGTAAGCAAATATCTACTTAAGTAATAGATAATAATAGTTATAAATATTATTGGAATTATCTTGTCGAAATTTAATTAAAAGTTTGCTAAAGTGAATGTTTGTTGACACGACTTCCGATTCAAGATGGCCCCTCTGAGTAATTCGTTAAAAAGAGTATTTATTTTGAAGGGTCCCATCTTTCAACGGCAGTTGATTTGTTACCGTCAAGTAGAAAGGAGCGCATCCGATATAAATAAATTAAATATTTATTGTGGAGAATGTTTTATCGGATAAATAAAACTATTGAGTACTGTGAATATTTAATTATTTTTGTTATAAGGTAAGTCCTTCAAATGAACAAGTCATCTTTCATTTAAGGGAAATGCACGAAATTTTGGTGTGACAACCACATAAGAACCATATAAGAAATTACACAAGAAAAAGACACTGTGAGACTCTCTCGACCCGCTGAGGCACGGCTAACGAGTTCAACGCGAACTATACACATATAATGCCATCCGTCGTGTACGCCCGCGTCGCACTATGAAGGCCCTTACAACGGCAGCTTCAACAAACCTAGAGCTAAAGCCAGTGTACTGTCACTCGAACGAAGTAGTACATGAAACAGAAGAGCGTATAAGCCAAGCAAATACATCAGAAGTGCAATGAATTGGATTTTATTTAATCCTTAAAATACTGGGTTGATCAATGTATTTTTGGTAAACTATTGAAAATTTTGGAAACAAACGTTTCTATCCTCCGTCTAATCTCAAATATTTTTACACTCTAAGTTTTGCTAGAAGAAAACTCATTTTTGAGTTAAGCTCGCCTTTGTACATCAATTTTTCCTTATTTACAAATGTATTTATCTGTTTGTGTTAAAGAATAAATAAATATATGTAATGAATAAATAAATACATCTTGAATAACGATTTTTAAAGTTGCTTAATTCCATTTTAAAAAAACTTATTCCTGTATTTCGTTCGAGTCTTTACAATGCACATTACCTTAACATATAACCTTAACATTATTTTTCTTGCAACACTCAAGTTTTTTTTTTTTCAAATTAGTAAAAAGGTGCAAGACCTAGTACCGGAGAATAAGGCGGATGCTGCATTCACCGAAACCCAGCCGTTAGGATTGCAGCGCCTGCAACATCGGACTGATGTGCAAGTGCATCGTTATGATGATAAAACCAGTGAACGCAAATAACACATGGTTCATTGGAAAAAAAAAACAATGGAAAGTTCTTTTGCAGATCTTTAAAAAAATGTAATAACCGCACAAACTTCGAGTTTCCCAATTTAGCGCACTAATAAAATTCCCGCCAAATGTTAATTTAAAACGTTGATTGCCACGGCACTTTCAAAAATTCCGGTCTCAGAAGTCAAATAATTTTAATCATGTTATGGCAATTAAACAACCTGCGAGATATCCCGTAGTTGGCAGTTAACGTATTAACAAAGAAAAATATTAGCGAAAGTTTTTATATTATTATTTTGGTACCTATTGGATACTACTGAATTTAAGTTATGAATAAATGCATCCCTATAATTCAATTTAAACGGATTGACGTCAAAACTCCCAATGTGAAATGAAAAATATAAACGAAAAATGGGAGACATTGGCATAAGAAAGAAATTATGGTAGTTTTCCATATTAGGTCGGCCTAGGCTTATTGACTTAAAATAAATTTTAATCGATAGAGGTCCCGCGGTAATTGTAAGTCCCATTTGGGGCAATTAACACTTGTGTGTTAATGTTTATTTAGTGTATTTTACGTGTTCTATAACTACCTAACACGCCCTTACTCGCTTCTCTCGTCGTCGCACATATTTTGGTCATTTATTGTGTTATTTTGTCCTTAACGAAGATTATTACACCCACTACGACAGTAAAATCGTAAGTACTGCAATGAATATGACGGCTTCCATTGCGATGTGATTTTAAGAATTTTAAATATTTATTTCTCAAAAGAGTTTGAATTGGCACAAATGGGACTCCTAAAATTTACTACAGCCGTGGTTCCTCTATTGATTACAATTTATTTTAAGTCAATAAGCCTGGGCCGACCTAATATAGAGAATTAGAGAAATTATTTATTAAAATAAAGACGACCTAATATATATAATATATATAATAAAGAAAGCCTATAAAAATTACATATCGACGTAAGACAAGACAGTCTTATGAAAGTTTTACAACTAAATTTGACAATGCGGTCTTATGAAAATTATTATATCTATTTACGTCAAACAAGGCGGTATAGACTGAATGACTAGCCTGCCCACAATGGGCCAAATTAATAAATAGATAACAAGTGTCCACTATCAGAAACGTATTGATCAACCGAGTATTATATTAAACAGCTTTGTCGCACCAGAAATATGATAGTCTCTCACGATCTTTAACTCCAGTGGTGATAGACCTTGGTGTGCACAATCTCGCAGGAATACGCATATTTAATTTACCGCCAAAAAGCAAAGCTTCGAGCGCTACTGATTAGGACGGTAAGCCCCTGCAATCGTATGCACAAAAGGCATAACAACTCACCCCTCGGGAAAAGGATTTTTTACATTATTTTATACATGACAGCAAATAGTATTAAAAATAAACATTTCTATGAAAACAGTACTGGATTTAATGGTAAAATTAGGTAGTAACTAATATTTTAAAATGAGAACATCATGCTATCTCTCCCATGCCCGCACTATGACAGTGAGGTCATAAAACAGTATGTGAATCTTTTTTCAAACTTTACGATAACCCCACTTTCAAATTTGAAAGATTTTTAAGTTATTACTAAACTGATTTACAGATTTTTTTCTATTTTAGATTGTATATAAGTTGTTGATAAAATAATATAAAAAATTAATTCAAACTTAGGGTAGTTTGAATTATTTTTTACAATGCATCTACATGAGCATTTATTGTATATAAATTGTCTAAAGAAATCTAGGGGTGTAGCAGCCACTTGCTAATCTGCAAACACATTTGCTACATTAAGACATATTAATAAAAACATTATTGAAAAAAAAACCCGACTGTGTGAAAAATGTTACTTTTTTATAATTTTGATATACCCAATGCCACTCTCAAACGACAAGCTAGAGTCAACCTACTAGAGTAGAAAAACATAACCCTCTTTCTGGCACAGTCGGGTAAAAATAAACCTCTTACCATGGGTGCAGTGCATCAGCTGATGAATGCCCCATTGAAATAAACAATAGAATTGTCATCAATTTATTAAGAATCTGCTTTTAGTCAAGATGCCTTCTAAGTATGAAGCTACAAATATCAAAAGATGCCAATAGCAACAATCAACCTTATCTTAAGTCAGCAAATATAAAAGTTGGTAGTTGAAAATACCTCAGGCATTAAGTCTACTCATTTACCATTAATGTATGAAGTCTAAAATTGGTGGAATATACAATATTGTATTTGGCATATTTATCACTTTTTATATTAATATTAATAAAGATAAAAACAAAACTGTAAACTATATTTCATAATTGTTTGTATTTCTGACAGAACATAATAAGCTTGTTATAAGTTTTGATATGATATAAAGAAATCAGAATTTAAAATTATTAAATGCTATAAAACTTACTTTTCAACAAGTTCCTTATACAAAGGCATGTGTTTCTCTTCAGCCAGGATTGCATCATCCGGCTTTAATCCATATTTCTCAAGCAGAGCCTCGTCAACTATCGCTGAGATGTCTAAAAGTGGATTCCCAATACCCACTAGTAGGCCTTCCTTATCAACCAAAGAGCTGCAGACACAAAATATGTTATACTGAACTTTTTATTTCATATTTCTTTGCCATTTTTTTATTTCATTGCATTTATGTAGTAATTTATCTCAGTATTCATATTGGTGGTAATTCTGCTATAACAGAACTTAACTAAATTTAGTCTCTCCCAATCTTTTTCTAATGTCAAATGCCAAAACGAGATGAACGAGAGAGAAATGGGTATAAGTATACACTTTGTATTACATAAAGAACAATGTAATTATCATCACATTTATATATATTAAGATTTTATATATTCCCTGTGGAATGTTATTAATGTTACTATTAACTATACAACTTTGTAATAGTACTTACAAACCATTACAGCAGTAACAAGCATGTATATAGGTGAATCTATTCAAATGATGTATAGATGCGGTTGAGGCGAAAGCGGTTTGTCAGGATCTTAGTATGTGGCAAACTGTGGTCTCTGCCTACCCTTATGGGATACCGGCGTGAGTGTATGTACGTATGTACTATACAGAATTAAGTGGAGAAAAAATCTATTGGGTACTGAGTAATTTTTGTATGTCAATTATGACAGAACATAGCATTATTTAACATTATACCTACATTCTACAAATAAAGTTCTGTTATTTGTTGAAAACACATTGCAGTTATTTTTTAAAAGTTGTGTTTTTAAGCAGTTAGTGAATTAATTCATAATGAAAAAAAATAACCAATAGAAATATGCATCTTTTCATTCAAAGGCGTTTAAATACACACTGACATTTTTGCTCTGCCAAATTAAAATAGCCCCTGCTTGAGGAAGTTAGCAATAATAATAAAAAGTATCTCACCTGGGCACATCCATTATGTAATATAAATAATGAATAGTGAAAAATATCTCAGAAGAAAATCCAAGTGGCTGTATGAAGTAAAAGAAATTAAAATTATTGTCCGGCCCCGAAATAAGCTACCGCATGATTTTCCTATCAGGAAATTTTTAAACGCGTATAAAGCCTTCGGCCACAGAACTGAAAATGTCAAACAAAAAATGACGTCCCCTATAAAACACTATTATCTCCGAAGATAGAGTATACTAAATTGCTGAACTCACATCCACAAACAAGATTGGAAATAAAAATTTTATGTGACTGGTGCCCTAACATTCCGTTTATTTAAATTAATATTAAATTAGTCCATAAGTCCAATAATTATCTATATTTGCTCTGAGAATATAGTAGAATATTTTCTAAATTCTCTATGGTATAGAATACACATAGTAACATACATGAGTAGGCTTTGAGAATTCAATATTAAAGTTGATAGGTCTGTCTATTAAATTTATCGATACTTCACACTTGTAGAAAATTGATGTCTATGTATTAGATTCATCGTTTATTTTAAAATTGAAATGTTTCATTGTTTAATAACGGGACTATTATAGCCTTGCGTCCTTTCGTTACAAAAACATAAGAAACAAAATTAATAGGAGATAGCACAGTAATATTTGAATATGAGCTGTGGTCAAACCTGCTATTACCACAACGTTTGACAAACAATTTGATTATAGGCAGGTGATTTTTGCTTATTAATACAACTAGCTATTGCCCACAGCTTTACTTGCGTATTTTTTTAATCTTTAGTTTTATTACCGTAGTACCTCTTTCTGAAAGACGTTTGCGGAATTTTCTTTTGGGGCTAAAACATCTAAGCTAATTCACTCTCTTGGGCGTGAAATTTTGAAAAACGTCAACATAAATGTACATTTATTTCTAACCAAAAATACATATATAAAATTTCGTGATTGTTACTCAGAAAATGACGGACTTTCATAGAACCGTTCATCCCTTATTTTACTAATGGATACTTACATTATAAATGGCACCTACTGGCAAAATTTCAAAGTATCAATTCCAAGTACTCCCCTGGTTTGAAGTATTTTTTTTAATAAACGTTTCCTTTAACTCTAGTAAAACACAGAGATTATCACAGTTATCTTGTCAACATATAAAATGGTTGAAATTTTTTTTTTTTAAGTGTTGGTAATTAAGTAAGACAAATATTAAATTATTAGTTGCTCGCTATCTCAAATAATCAATCATGGTTTGACTTTTCGATCTAATTCTAAGCAGTCGAACTTAAAAATATAAAAATGAAAAAACTGTTTTCATTTTATCCCATTGTTGGAATGGGTTCGTTTACAGCATTGATACCCAAAGTGGTCTATATTGACCCCCAGGGGTCGACGATATTCTGCCAGGGGTCCGCACCAACTGTAAAAATACATATAAAGTTAATGAATTAGCAATATTAACCAGGTAGAGAGTCCATCTAAAACCGAAAAACATGCCAAGTGGTCTACAAGACCTAAAAGTTTGGGAATATTTTGTTTAAAGCGTGAAATCCGATTTGACATATATAATTCATTTTTCAAGAAGGAGACCCATATCCAATAGTGGGCTTTTACAGGCTGATGATGATGAAGAACCTAGTATTATCTCTAGTTCTATCTCTCTCTCCTTTCTCATTTCACCTACTTTGACATTCGTTTGTATTAGCCTTCTATGACAGCACCAAAAGCCATATTTCTTCCTCTCAGATTTGGACTAAATTGTCGGAAAATTTCAGTTATCATCTGCATCCATATGTCTACTAAAAAAAGAAATCGAGTAGGAGCACCTTGATTTGACAACATGTAAAATAATACATATGGTTAACTGTCTGCGACAATAAATCCTGGAATGAAGTCATGAGGGAATGAAAAAATAATTACGAAACCATTGCTAGGAAATATTTTAAAGGACTTCAGTGGCCGATTTGGATAAATTGAATACAACAATCATTATATCATCATCATCATATGAGCCCACAGACGTCCACTGCTGGTCATAGGCCTCCTCTAATGAACGCCACATCGAGCCGCTATGAGCCGCCTGCATCCACCGATTGCCCGCAAACTTCACCAGGTCATCGGTCCACCTAGTCGGGAGTCTACCCGCATTACGCTTTCCGGTTCGGGGTCGCCATTCCATCACTTTGAGACCCCAACGACCATCGGTTCTGCAAGCTGCCCCGCCCACAGCCACTTCAGTTTTGCAATCCTTTGAGCTACGTCGGTGACTTTAGTTCTCCTGCAGATTATCTCATTACCTATCTCGCGGGTAAACTCCTAGCATAGCTCTCTCCATTGCTAGCTGCGTGATCTTGAGCTTTCTTATGAGGCCCATAGTCATTGGCCAAGTTTCAGATCCATAGGTCTGAAACTTGGCCAATGACTATGGGCCTCATAAGAAAGCTCAAGGACACGCAGCCTGCACAATGTCTGTCATCACTGGCAATACGCACTGATTGAATAGCTTGGTCTTAAGGCATTGCGGTATTTTTGACGAGAAGATGTCACGTAGTTTCCCGAACGCTGCCCAGCCGANNTTGACCTCTGAATACAAGAATATTTTGTTTTATTGACTATTCGCGAACCGCTTTTTAAAAACCTTCTTTTTATTTACGCAAGTGTTTATAGTCGAACTATTTCTTTTATCAGAAGATATGCGAATGCAGATGTTAACTCAAATGTTCCAACAATTTCATTTGTATCTGAAAGTGAGGAAGATGACTTTGGGAGCCATAGTAAAAACTAGAGCATAAGCGTCAAAGCTTTTTTCATTTTTTTACAAGTTAAATTAAAAGCATCGAAATGAAATACAATCATATGATCGTATAGCGATAGAAGGTTAAGACCCATGATGACGTTGATGATAGTGTTAGCAGCTGTAGGGTCTAAGTGTGGCAGGAGTGGCAGTATTGGAAAAGGGAAGATCTTCCGGCCAGACGGGTGTTATGTCTGGCGGGGCCTGCCACCGCCCCTACGGTAGATGTCGGGACATTGTATATACGCTAAGTCGCTATTAAACTTCATGCGCGTGATTCAGAATTCTAGTGTTGTTACTTTAGTCCCGCGCCATTTGTTGAGGATGTGTGGCACTATGTGGTGAGGTAGATCACCACATCGTCATTATCATGAATCATTACCTTATAATTACTCGATTCCTATTTAAAAATATCGACATTTTTAAAGTATTGTAATGAAAGTACGACACTGTCAGGTATCGATACTCTTTGTAAGTCACTACGCATTAGTATTTCATAACCTATAACCAGTGGCAGATCACGTTTTCACTTTCCGGTGAGAATTTTCGAGAAGAAAAGTTTTGAACGTCATTTTAAATACAGAAATACTGTTCCACTATCTACAAAAATGCTGCGACTACCGCGTGCCATTCGTCAGTCCATCTCATTACATAAAGCTCAGCAAATTTCAAGATTTTACGCAAAAGATGTGAGATTTGGAGCTGATGTAAGAGCTCTCATGCTGCAGGGCGTTGATGTTCTCGCCGATGCCGTCGCTGTTACAATGGGTCCAAAGGGCAGAAACGTCATTTTGGAGCAATCTTGGGGCTCTCCAAAGATTACAAAAGACGGTGTGACAGTTGCTAAAGGGGTCGAACTCAAAGATAAATTCCAGAACATTGGCGCAAAGTTGGTCCAAAATGTGGCGAACAATACGAACGAGGAGGCCGGCGATGGCACCACCACGGCTACAGTTCTTGCTAGGGCTATCGCAAAAGAGGGTTTCGAAAAAATTTCAAAGGGTGCAAATCCGATTGAAATCAGACGAGGAGTTATGTTGGCGGTCGACGCTGTGAAGGATAAGTTGAAGGCCATGTCCAAACCGGTGACTACTCCCGAGGAGATCGCCCAGGTAGCTACTATTTCTGCAAACGGTGACACAGCGATTGGTAAGCTTATTGCAGATGCCATGAAAAAAGTAGGACGAGACGGCGTTATTACTGTGAAAGATGGTAAAACATTAAATGACGAGCTGGAGATCATTGAAGGTATGAAATTTGATAGAGGTTACATTTCACCATATTTCATCAATTCATCAAAGGGTGCCAAAGTGGAGTTCCAAGATGCTTTAGTACTCTTCTCTGAAAAAAAGATTAGCAATGTGCAGACCATCATACCTGCATTAGAATTGGCTAATCAACAGAGGAAACCTTTGATCATTGTTGCTGAAGATGTTGATGGTGAAGCTTTGTCCACCCTTGTGGTCAATAGACTTAAAATTGGCCTTCAAGTAGCTGCTGTTAAAGCCCCAGGTTTTGGTGACAACCGTAAATCTACCCTCAGTGACATGGCCATTGCTACTGGTGGTGTGGTCTTTGGAGATGATGCTAACCTAATCAAAGTTGAGGATGTACAGCTATCAGACCTTGGTCAAGTTGGTGAGGTAATCATAACCAAAGATGATACTCTGTTACTCAAAGGCAAGGGTAAGAAAGCTGATATTGACAGGAGAGCTGAACAGATCCGTGACCAAATCCAAGAGACAACGTCAGAGTATGAGAAAGAGAAATTGCAGGAGCGACTAGCTAGGTTGGCTTCAGGTGTAGCAGTCCTACATGTTGGTGGTTCTAGTGAGGTAGAAGTCAATGAGAAGAAAGATCGGGTTAATGATGCATTAAATGCTACACGCGCTGCAGTAGAAGAAGGTATCGTTCCCGGAGGAGGCTCTGCTCTTCTTAGGTGCATCCCTGATTTAGAGCAACTGAAAGTAAGCAACTCTGACCAAGCAACAGGTGTAGAAATTGTCAAGAAAGCCCTTAGAATGCCATGCATGACAATTGCACGCAATGCTGGCATTGATGGTTCAGTTGTAGTAGCAAAAGTAGAAGACTTGGGCCCTGAATTTGGTTATGATGCTCTTAATAATGAATATGTGAACATGATTGAGAAGGGTATTATTGATCCAACCAAAGTTGTCAGAACAGCACTGACTGATGCTAGTGGAGTTGCATCACTGTTGACAACTGCTGAAGCTGTGATCTGTGAAATTCCACAAGAGAAGGAGCCTAACCCCATGGCTGGTATGGGAGGCATGGGTGGTATGGGAGGTATGGGAGGCATGATGTAATGTGCCTAAGGACTTTAATATGCATTTATCATGTAAAAAGTACTGTTAATGTAGTTATAACTCTATTATGAGTATTGCAATCTGGAAATTGATTGAATTTCACAATATGTGAGTGAATGTGCATTTCTGTTTTCGAGTCTGATTGAGTTACAAAATAATATATTTAGGAAGGCAATAAGTCTTGTTAGAATTATTTAGTTTAATTTGCCTGATTAGTGAGCAGTGTTATTTTTAAATAAATTTAATGTTTTTATTTTGTATTTTATTATTTCTTTATTGATAGTATCATTCTTAGAGCAATATGGCATGATTAGGTAAAGGTTAAAGCGAAGGGGTTAAAGTTTTAACCCCTTCGCTACCAGGATCTCCCAGAGATAACCGCCACAATGGTCTGAGACATCATGATTCTATGAAACCAATTGGAATAAATTTAAAGTATGTGTATTTAGAACAGTCTAAAAAAACAAACAGTCAAACTAACACAAATATAAACATTTTACCGTTTTAAAACTTAACAGTATTGCCCAATACACATGTTTAAACATGCCTAAGTTGACCAAAAATGTCAGTCACATATGTGACGTCGGGCTGTGGTAAGAAACTGCTGTCACATATGTGTGACGGTTGGTAACAAAGGGGTTAAATTCATGTACAGTCTACAGCATTGGCACTGATGTACTCATTGGAGAAAGAGAACTTCATGAGGAAACATGCATAGGTGTGTATATTTTAACAACCTGCACTAGGCCACTGGTAATTTGTAGCCTTAATACAATTATGGAAATGTCTGTGCCCCTTTAGTGAGGATGAATATGAACTGGGGTGAATGGTAAACGGTGAACGGAAATATCGTAAGGAATCCTACATGTCTGAGAGATTTTCTCGACAGAGTGATATTTGCCAACCTGCATTAGGTCAGCGTGGTTGACTATAGCTTAATCCCATTCATTCTGAGAAGAGACCTATGCCCTACTCTGGGATAGTATATGGATTGCTCATGAATGATAAATATTAAAGAGGCATGGTCCTAGTGGATAAGGTCTTGTCCCAAATTCGAGAATCGAAAGGTCTCGGTACCACAACAGACAGCTCAGCTCAGTAGCAGCTCTTGGGTGAGTCCCGACATCGTTGGGGCAGTGGCAGACCCCTTCAATTCACACTCGACTGGTCTGAAGATCATCCCTTTTCCGATACTGCCACAGAAACTAACGCAAGTCGGAATAATATTAGGTCGAGAATGGTGAATTTTGAAACAAGGAGCATTGAACCTAATGGTCAATTCACATTGACCCTTGAGTCGAATCGAAGAGTCAATTTCATCATTATCTAAGGGGACGTCTATTAATCACGTGAGGTTTTTTAGCAATTTTAACTCCCCCTGGTGAGGTTTTACACTAACGTCCTTTCCACAAGCTGCTGACAATAATTCTTCAGGCTAGGGCAATATAGCTCATAAGGCAATTTGTCAAAGCCCTCATGCGTTGGAGTGATTTCAAGATTAAAGCAGAAGAAATGTGGCAAACGCCTTGTCATTATACTCTTGTGGCTCCGGAATACTTAGGTCTGGCTACAGCGAGTCAAGGTCACGCGCCATTTTTCGGTTCAGAAATCGCTCGCTTAACGAAAAAATAAATACACATAATATGTCACTGCACCCTACTCCCTCCCCTTTGTGATATTTCGTGTTTTTTTCCGACCCTCCTCCTTCTAGCTTCACGTGATATTAGGGACACACCCTAATTCATGGTTAGTTATCATTGATTATTCATTGCTTAGCATTCAAATCTATTTCTGGATTTAACCGGCTGTTGTTAAACGAGTTAAAGAATATAGGTAACATTGTTTAGAACAGAGGTCCTCAAACTTTTTTGTTTTGTAGACCACTTATAATGTTTTTCACTTTTGGTTAGATTCCCAAAGCCTAGTTAATATAAATTTTTTGCAAATTTATCAACATCGAATGTGGTTTTGCCAGTTGGCGTAGACCCCTTGCAGGTCCCGTCAACCCCTGGGGGTCGATATAGCCACTTTGGGTATCAACGGTTTAGAACTAATCGCATCCATGTATCGGAAGCCAAATAAAACAATGAGCTCCAACTCGTGTCTATATTTCTTTATTAATAATTACTAGCTGTGCCCGCGACTCCGTCCGCGTGGGCATTCGGTAAGAGCGAAATTATACATAAATTATT
>WUAW01002407.1:34145-45741 GCA_017165845.1 Thaumetopoea pityocampa | reverse complement strand
GTACATAGAATCGGGAATGGCACTGATTTCTGAAACTCAGCTCTATACCTGACTTAGGAGTCAAGGCCACAATGCAATTGTTACTTATAGTTATAAAGTACTATAGCTAATAAAGTAAATTAAGTAAGTATATTGGTGATGTAGCGGTGCCACACGTCTTGCGATCGAAAGGTAGTAGGTTCAATCCCGGTCCCGTACCGCTGAGATATTTATAATTCATGTACGGTCTACATTGTGGACACCAATTCACTTAACGGAGATGGAAAACTTCGTGAAGAAACCTGCATTCCCCCATAGATGTGTGAGGTCTACCAACCCGCACTGGACCCGCGTGATAAGAGGAGGTCCGTGCCCCTTTATTGGGGACGAATATGGATTGGGGATGATGATAATGCTAATAAAGAATAATTATAGTCATAATAGGGATCATGGAGGTACGGGGATGAGGTCAGACGGACTTGTTAACCCGCCCTAACACTTGCCATAATAACAGGTCTGACTTGATGATAGCTTGAAACACTAGGTCGGAAATCCTTGTTCTCAATTCTTCTATAAAAATTATCCAAAATGGAAGCACCTATTGAATCTTTCTAATGAAAAATTCAGATTTATTCCTTCGCTCACAGTGCTTATCTCTATTATAAAATTGTCAAATGTCAAATTTTTAAAAATCAAAGATATTTAAAAATAAACTACTCAGATCGACTAATTAAGGGCTTCTTAAACCAAATCCGTCGATGTTTGTTCGGACTTCACGCAAAAACCAACGGGTAGATTTTGGTTAAACTGTTAGTCTTAAAGATACTATTCCGACTTAAATACTGCGGCATGTTTCATCAAAATCGGTCCAGTAGAATTGAAGATACAGCTTGATCCCTGTTTTAGTAGCCGCCGTTAAGGTACGAGAGGTCAAGTAAAAGTGGTTCTTAGGTTTTTTATATAAATCTGATTGTTTCGGGATTTCCCACGTAGCTGAAAACCGACATCCACGCGGGCGAAGCCGTGGGCAAAAGCTAGTTGTATTATATATTTATAATATATATATTTTAAATAGGTAAGCTGTGAGTAAAACTAGTAGTTTCTGTGCCACAACAAACCGGTTCTTTTTCCCAAACACGAATGCCGTTACATAATGGTAGCATTATGGAAGCTAGTATTTGAGTTAGCAATTTACATGAGTGCTTTGTACTTTACTACTGATAAATAGTTTATCAGTAATTATATTGCGTTCAGTTACAAATGCTACTAGTACTAGTTACTATATATTCTACGGCCATTAAAATATGATTTCCTCGACCCCTGAGATGTGTCACCATACATTATTACTATAGGTACTGAGAGCTGACGTTCGCACCCCGGCGCCGAATATGCTTAAGACGGTCCTGGTTGGGGATATAGCTTACAGGCGAGATAGATTAGTCTACTCTCTCGCTTACCTCAACGTTAAAATATGTATTCTAATCATTCAGGTTTCGAAAAGTCTAAGAACCCCCTCCTATCCATGTGTTCAAGTCTAATAGGGTAGATTAAAAATATTTTAAATATAACTATAGGTCATGGTGAGAGACATGGGTACATCTCTGTTGTTTTATCATATTAATATTATAAATACGAGTTTGTTAGTCTGTTTCTTCTTCAGGCGTAATCGTTGTACAAATTTGGATGAAACATAGGATAACTTTTATCCCGACAAAGCCCTCATTCAACAGTTCAACGTTAAATTTATTTAAATTTTTCATGCGAGAGTAGCCACGAGCTAGCGAGCACTAGTAAGGTATTTAGTTAAAACTATTAAACGTATTTGTAATGTTCATTCCAATCCTTATATTTACAGATTTAAGATTAAAATGGAGGTTGCAACGAACTACAGGTTGTTACTTATTTTAAGGTTCTAAAATTGCCAAAACAATTGATATTTTCCATGTCAAATCTGAGTCTCGTTTGATTCTTAATTTACACTGTAAGGCGCTGTACAGATAAATCTTCATGCCTATACAAGCAAGATTGCTGTTACTAAACGCGAAGATGTTTTGAAATATATACGTAAGGGACAACAGTCTAATGCCATTCTGAAGGCAAAATTTCTTGATTATTACTAACTACTATTACGTCATTTATCCAAAACGGATTAATATAAGCAAAACAACAAGTGGTATAATAGTATATAATAAACTTGTCATAATAAACGAAAAAATATGTATATATACCTTTACAATAAAACTGATGAATAAAAATTTACAAAAATATCTGGTCTTCATCAGAGTCTCCAGCACCATAAACAAAATGTCTCCTCATCACATTCCCATTATCGATTGCACAAGTTTCAGTCTCTATATAGCTATTTTTACAAGGCGTCACTGGGTACCTTACTGGTCCTAACCATCGTCTACTCAAGCCAAAATTTCTGGGGAATGGAACATTTTTCGAAGAACTACTTTTCACAGACTTATCTATACTATTCAATGAAGTCTGAATAGATTTCAGTGACGATTGCTTTAATAAATTATTATCAATATTCAAATAATCTTCAGGCAAATCTATGTCTGTAGGGATGCTCAAGCTGAGAGGCCTGCGCTTCATTTTACTGTTTGGTAACAGACCACGCCATGTATTAAACTTTTGAGAAATTCTTGTTTGTGCTCTATTGTCCCGTGTTGCTATGTTCCCCACGTCAGATTCATAAACTTTATTTTCAGATAAACACTTTTGTAAATTACTCTTGTGCATTGTTTGTTTGCTTGATTTATCTTTCATTCTACTTATAACTTTATCTTTTGTTAATTTTATTAAAGCATATATAGTCTTTAAAGCTTCTTCATTTAATAATTCATCGTCTGTTAATTCTATATCCAAGGCACTACCAACACTATTGCTTATATGTTTCTGGCTTAAACTATTATCTACAAGTTGATTTTGATAACCTATTGCTGCTTTATTAGCATTTTGTAAAACTATTAGCTCCACGTTTTGTGGTGCTGATTGCAGCATTTTTAAAGCTTTGTCATATTTCACATTAAGTAATGTTTTACCATTAACTGAAATTATTTGATCACCAGGAAGAAGCTTTTTACATAAATCTGCAGCACTTCCTGCTGTAATTGATTTGATATACACATTACCATCAGATCCTTCTGCTACTTGTAAGCCTAAAATATTCATTTCATCTCTTTCTAAAACTGCTGTCACAAATATTCTTTCTCCTTGTACACACTCCATATTGTCCAATTTTTCAACCAGTGATGTATTCAGCAGTGATTCATTATTTGCTGCATTATAGTTAAATGCTTCTGGGTAAACTTTAGGAGATTCAATGACATAGGCTGTTGGTGCATTAGACATGTTCTGATGGTAATGTCTTTCTGGTAATAATTTCATACTGTTTATATTGCAGTGTTGTCGCTGTTCTATAGCCAAGTCATCAACATCACTTTGCATTATGGCAAAATCACAAGCAGATCTACCATATGGGTCAGAAGCTCGAATTGGGGATTGATATACTCCATCTGTTACACACTTCATGCCATGGAAGACCCTAGTTCCCATTTTAACTCCATGCCGGCGAGGTATACTACTTTCAGATGAGGACAGGCCATCATTTAATGAATTTTCTTGACTTTGAATATTCAGAGCTTCGTCACTGTGTTGTGGAGATAATATTTGTCTCAATAACTCTTCTGTATTGGGCTTTTCATTCTCTTTATTTAGAACTTTTTTATCACTGAAAATGTCTACCTTAAATCTTCTCCGAACTGGCCTCCTTGTTCTGACAGGATTCCTAACAGCTAAATTATAGCTATCTTGATAGTTACTGCAGTCAAATTTCTTTGGGCAATCATCAGCATTTAATGGGCTATATTCACCAGACAAATAATTAATGAACTGGTCTTTAGTATAGAGTTTTAAATAAAGCCTATGATGTAATGATGCTAGCCAAAACGTGAAATAGCTTTTATTCCCTGTCATTTTTAGCTTGTATTTCACTCCAATTTTTGATAATCCTGAGTATGAATTAGGCATTATATACAAACTTTTCTTGTTGTAATAAAATGTATGAATATGATGCCATGGTAAGCTTTGCAGGACAATCCTGTTGATATAAGTACCTGTTTCGTCTGTCATGTGATTGTTTCTAGAATAAAGTGTAATTCCTTTTGGGCCGATAGACAGCCACACATCTCTACAGAAGCCATCTCTTGTAGCCCAAATTGCTGAATAAAAATGTGCACCATAGTCCCTAAATGTTTGGGCGAGTGTTATGTAATTAATAATGGCTTTATTCCTATCTAAACCATGCCTGGATTCATGTGCTCTCTTCATACGTAATTTAATTTCTGCCATATCATTAGATAAAACATTTTCTGGTAAATAATGTTCTAACAAAAAGTAATCAGCTGTACCATGTTCTCTATAAGAGAACTCACCAAATTCTATATGCAGTGCATAACCAGACAGTAAAATGAGATTCTGTATTGTTGATGTCAATTGACCTTCAACTGTTGCCCTTCTAAGCTGCAAATATACCCTATATCTCCATTCTCCTTCTTGAATGTTACTGGCAATGCTTTTAGGTAAAAAGAACTTAATTCTCAAAAAAAGTGTTAATGTACAATCATTTTCAATAGCTTTCTTCTTACAGCTTGTTTTGTGCCAATTCTCTGGAGCCACTTTCTTGATTTTGTAATCATCTGGTAAGAAAACAAAGTCGCCTCCAATCAATACAGCCAAACCAAGCATAAAGTTATGTTCATATTTTTCACTACATACTAATGCCTCAAACAATTGTCCAGCATTTAGAACATTCGGATCGCAAATGAATTCTATTTTTTGGCCATTCAAGAGCACAACAGTGATCAACCTCCTATCACAAACTGCAGACAGTGTCAGATCTATATGTTTTGCTGGTTGTGAGGCTCTAACTATAAATTCTGGACCTATACAACCTTCTTTACCTTTGAATCCACATTCAGCCTTATACAATCTAGAAGCAGCTCGCTGTACAGGCTTCCCTCGCCTAAAATTTGTATTTACATTTTGTAATTTAGCTACTTTTTCATTTCCACTGTTAAAAGCAATGGAGACCATGTTAACTTGATTTTTATGGTCTTCAATTTGAGTACTGCAAGCTATATCAAGAGTAGAGCGAGCATTACTCAAGCCCCCTTTCCGGGGTGTGTCAAATAGATTGAATACAGCTTTATGGTGATTTCTCTGTATTCTGCAGCTGGGGAAAGGGTCTTTTTCATCTGGTGATTTAATGAGGTTAACACAGCTTCTTGGGCGGACACTAACTTTTAGTTCTGTATTGGTGCTCTCTGGTATTTTGAAGGGTTGCCATTTGACATCATTATTTATGTGGTAGTCTATAATTGGACTAAGGCCCACAGATGTAGCTGAGCATGAACTTCGGCCAGAATCCTCATCCAAGTGCCGTGGCATTATACCTGAAATAATTAATTTCAGATGATAATCATTAGTGACCTAGGTGAGTATAATTAGACCTTTATGGTACTATAATATTTCATAATCATCGTAGCATGTAAAAATATATACATATGTAAATAGTACTTGGTGATGTGATTCAAAACAAATGTGATTTCGATAGTAAAATTACATCAGGGATTTATAGGCCTTCTTTTAAATTACGAATTTTATCTAATTATGTTAACTTTGTTTATTATTCTCAGTCCCATGATTCTCTCGCTTTCTAACTATAGCAATCACGAAACAAACATTCAAATACTGTGCGAAATTTTCTCACGTTGAGAAAATAGGATTTATATAATGTAAATATACAAAAAATGGTTTTACTTCAGTCGTGAATACATTACCCTGAAATCTTAAGTATTAACAACCCTAAAATAAAGTGTCTAAAAGTTGGGAGCACAAAATTACTTAATTAATAAACGAGACAAAGGTTTTTAATTATTTTAGTATGTTATCAAGTAAGTAACAAACAACAGTTCTCAAGTTATTTGAAAATGATTCGTGGGGCATAATATATAATTTATAAAAGATTTTATCCACAAAACAATCACATCACACAAAATCACGAAATATCATAAAATATCAGGTAATTTACCCACCTACATCAAAACAAACCGCTGTAATATAAACCACAAACCACTGAGCAAATCAAAATAAAAGAGTGGATTTTATAAGGTACTCTATGCAGTGGATGGCGCTATTTAAAGTGTTGCTAGGTGTGGAAAAAACTAATCCCAATTTTATTAATTTCTTCTCTTATTTTGCAGTGTATCTAACTAAGGATTGGGGTTTTTGGGGGCAATCCGAGTGAAGCACCGTTTAAAATTTATATTAGTTGTTGTGATATAAAATTTTGTTGTGTATCAATTGTCAATAGTCGTGAACAATATTGAATTTATTTATTTACAGATAACAAGAAATATTAGGTAAAAACTGCTTTTTTACATTGCAAAGTACCAGTATTTTTAAGGCAATGTGCCTAAGAGAACTTCCGCATTGTTGATATAGTATCTTTGAATTAACGTCAGAACTTCCAAGAAGTAATAAAATGTGATGCATGAGCGTTTTATTGTTAAATTGACGAAAGTAGGTAATTAAAATGATGCCTTGGCTTAAATAACTTAGATACCAGGCCATAAAGTTCACAAAAATCTAGGAAATGGGTCAGCGTGGCCACTGCAGTAGATTTCTAGTTTTTTGAATTTTTGATTTGAAGCATTTTTGTCTAGCATTTGGTAGGTTAAAATAACTTGGTAGATTTTAGTAGTTTCAGTCAACTATACTTTTATACCTTAAATTACAAGAATCCAACCCATGAATGACAAAAAAAAAACAGTAGATAGTGACACGGTCATAGACACGGCGAAATCCCAATAACGTCATTTGGTCTAGGGGATTTCCCGATTCTCATGACTAGGCCGGCCAACTTCATGTGATTGAATATTGTATGGTGAAATGAACGCTCACAGCTTTTTGAAATAAGGTTCAGTTTAGTTATTAACGAATGAACAGTTGTGATATTTTGGTATTTATTGTTTCATTAATTAAACTATCATAGTTCATAGTGTTTTGTTTTGTTGTACAAACAACAAATAAATTAATTTAAATAATATAACGTGACCAGTAACTACCTTCATATGCAGCGAAAAAGATACGTAGGTATACGAAATGAAAAGAAAATATGAGCAACAGTTCCGACCCGAATGGGAAGAAAACCCAGCTTTTTCGCAATAGTTGTGTAAATGTTCTGAAGGTAACAATAAAGTGCTTATTGTAAAGCCTGCAATACGAAGTTATTACGTCGAATGACATCGATTAAAGAGCAAGCCAAGCAACTTAACACGGAAAAAAATGATAGGATTTTCTGGCTCTTCTCAAGTAAATTAATACTTTCATAATTTTTACATTAAGTTTAAACATATTTTTTAATCATTATTTTTCTTTGGTATTTTGTGTCAGTAATATTGTTTTTCTTTATAGATTGATAAATATTTCAAGAAAACTTCACTTGAAACAAAATTGAAAAAAGCTGAGCTAAAAATAGTTACTTGTCTTGTGGAATATAATGTGCCTTTTCGATTCATAGATCACTTAAGTAAAGTTATTAATCACGCGATTCATGACTCCGAAATAGCAAAAAAAATTCTTGCAAACGTACGAAATCTGCTGGTATTGCGTATAATGCTCTAGGTAAGGAATTAAAAAAGAAAAAGCTCCATGAAGACTCAAAATCAGATCCACCTTCATATTCAATTATAAAAGATGAAAGAACCGATGTCAGTACAATCAAAGTTTTAGCAGTGACCTTAAAATTTTACCGTGAACGCAGGTATCCTGTAAATACAAAACTATTTGGCTTGATTGACATTCAAGGCGAAACTACACAGGATTTATATAAAACGCTCGCTAATGCTTTTCATAAAAAGGTCTTAAATGGGAAGACATGATAAGTTTTGCTGCGGACACAACAAATGTAATGTCTGGGGACAATGCTGGAGTTGTGAAAAAATTTAAGAAATTAATCCCGACTGTATTTATGTTATATGTGTATGCCACTCTATAGCTTTAGCAGTGAGTTACGCGTGCAAAGCTTTACCGCGAAAGCTGGAACAAGTTGTGAAAAAGGTGTATAATTACTTTTCGCAAAAGTCAGCTTTATGTCAGGAGTTTTTAAAAATATTATGCGTTCAATTAAAAAACAGATTGCCAGTGGATTCTGAAATATTTCAGGATTTAATATTTTTAAATCCACAAACCGCTGTACATGGCGAATTTACAAATTTATAGAATGTTGCATCAAAATTTCCCAAAAATTGTGCCCGAAAATAAATTGCAAATTATTGATAACGAATACAGGGAAATGAAACTGGATCTTGACGTAAGGGATAATATGATAAGATATAATGTGTTCCTCGAGCAATAAAAAAACCAATAACTAATGTCGAAGAATTTTGCTTCTCTCTCAGCCAACTATGTGATAGCAACAAAAAACCCAAGTTTGAGAATATAAGTAAGTTTGCTAAGCAAATTCTGTGCTTACCAATTTCTAATGTATACATTAGAAATTTCGCATTATAATGCGAAAGAATATTTTCTGCAGTAAATAAGATCAAAACAGAAGACAGAAACAGGTTTCACAATGAAAACGTTTCGTCTCTTTAACACGCAAAAGAAGGCATTTCTGAGGCAGGCAACTATACTAAGTTTGAACCAAATTCAAATAATGGGGAATGAAAAAAAATTATATAAATATGTGAAAAAAAATATAACGATGCAGATGATTTAGATAATTAGTAAATAAACGGACTAATTTGTATATTTATTGGAATTGTTTTTGTATTTACCTTCAAAAACAATTCCAATATCTCAATATTATTGATGTAATTTATTAAAAAGACCAGTATGATAATGGTAGATATATACAAAGTACGTTTGGTAGATGCTAGTAGTTTTTAACCCTCCTTTTAGTAGAAATTACAAAAAGAAAGTGATCACACTGAATTGGGTGGTCTGTGGAATTGGGACACTAGGATTAGCATTGAAGAAAATTAAATTTATCGATTTTCTACGGTCATAAAAAGTTAATGCTATTTTATTAAAAAATGGCTACGTTAATTCAATCATATGAACAACAATATTCAGTGCTCACGGCGGATATAACAGCGAAGATTGGTCGCTTAAAATCGGGAAGCGAAGGTACGCGATTTAATAACGAAATTAATAATTAAATAATTTCTAAATCAAACATTTTAACGTTTGATTTAGAAATTATTTAATTATTAATTTCTGAAATTACCTATGTCTTATAGTGTATGTTTATGTGTATGTCTACGTTATATATTTTAATGCGTATTATATCGTTTTTGAGTTTATCTGCTATTGTTTACCCCAGAGGCTCCCAGACTTTTTTCATAGATCACTTTCAAAACTTAGCCGGTTCCGGTGGACCCCCTCTGTAGCTACATTTGTACCATATTCCCAAAACTCGACAAAAAATGCAGATTAACTATGGAATTTGCGTACGCCAACGTAGACCCCCGTCGAGCCTCCCGTGGACCCCTGGTGTCCACTTGGACCACTTTGGGAACTAAGGGCTTACACAATGGCTGGTTTCACTGGTGCATTTCAATAGCACATCCCTATCTCTGTTGCTCTAAACTACATTCTTCCCTGTATGACATCCTCCATCCAGAAATTCCTTGTACTACCTCTTTTAAATTCCTTCTTTCTTACACCTTTTCCCCCTCCTTTATCCCTATTTTATGTAAATTTGTAAATACGGTAATTTTGCATATTAGCTCCACAAAGGCTGATTGACTTGAAATAATTTTTAATCAAAAATATAGTATATTTTAAGTCACATTTGGGGGAATTCAACCACATTCAAAAAAAAAAAATTTAAATTTCTTAAAAAAAAGTGGTTGAATGTGACTTTTAAAATAGACTATAGCCACGGGTCCACTATTGATTAAAAATTATTTCACGTCAATAAGCCTTTGTGGAGCTAATATGCAGATTTACCTTAAACGTGAACAAAATCAAACTAAATAATTTCCTTCTTAACACACTAATCTGTAAATATTTGTCATTCCTATTGTTTGTCTAACTCTACTAACAAGGGTTCTATGTATTGTTGCACCCTTTTTTATTTTGTTTTCAGATTTATTATGCGGGTCGTAGAACTTTCCTTCGAAGGACCTTCTGTCCTCCCAATACCAAAATTCTCTATCTACTTCGATCACCACTCCCTAAGTTTATGATACTTTGATAAGGGATACTGGCAGAATTGTACCAAATTGGTCAAACGCCATATACCAAGAAAGAAGAATAGCACATAATTTATTATAAAAATTCAGTTCACTTTTATTCACATTAAAACTATTGGTAAAATTACACAACACCAGATCCTGGTCTAATTGACTTAAAATGAATTTTAATGGATATAAAACCCAAGGCCTTTTAAGTCCCATTATTTTCACTAAGTATTTATATGGTTTAAAGATAAAAAATGTAGTTTAAACACCATTATCTCTTATTGTGTTATAAAAAACATTAGTTTTTTTACAAGATCTATGTTTATTATCACTTCTGAAATTATACAAGTCTATTGGCAGAACTGTTTTTTTTATAATATATTATGGTTCGGATCTGAGTACTTTAAGCCAAGTCAACTACTGTTTTGTAAAAATCGTAATTTATTACTATTTATTTAGTGACACTGGCTGGCTGTAGCTGCAGCACGCCCGCTTCCCTCGGCTTTTGTGTTTTCTACAGTAACCTAACTCGCTCGTCGTTGGTCGCTCCTATTTGCTATTTATTGTGTTATTTTGTTCTTAAAGATTTTTATATCTGCCACTATTATAATGATGGTATTTCTATTATAAGATATATAATATAAATAAATAATAGGTGCCACGACGAGCGAAGCGAGGAGGAACGTGAGGAATTAAGAGTTACATCAAGGACACAAATCGTTTAACGTATGACAATTGAATCTGTTTGAGATACTTTAAAAAAGACGTGACAATAGTGTCACAACTACCCTCTGCGCTAGTTATAAACTGTACGCCAGCATATTAAACATTATACTGCAAATAAAGTTCTCTTTAAGGTTAGCGTTCATTAACCGTTATTAACCGGTATGTCCTTGACACTGATGTAACGCCGCCGAGAATAGAGGCTCAAGAGTGTGCTATTCTGTTATCCACCGCGGTTAACCGTAACCGATTTCGAACGAAATCGATTTCCTTTTGAATGAAAATGGTATTCGAAACCGTTAACCATCTTTATTAACTGGTATCTTTTAAATCGGTTCCGAGCCTTGGTGGGTGGGCTAAGATGACTGACTGTCATTACATATCTGCTCTCATCTGTAGGATGCCACAGCAACATCGTATGCAGTAAAAGCAGACCCTGCCAGGTCATCAATGCTAGTGACACATTTTAATAATCGTGTTGAAAACAATTACGAAATCAATTTGACGTCTGATAGGCACAGTGGGCAGTGACACTGCTTTCTGTTTCTGGGTTCGAATCCTGGTAGGGACAAACTGTGTGATGAGCACAAAGGTTTGTATCCGAGTCATGGACGTATTTATCTATTTATGTATAG